>BSBM01000070.1:6142500-6337500 GCA_027924585.1 Larix kaempferi
ATGAAGCAAATAGAAAACTTAATAAAGATGTTTAATTGAACTGTATTTGATTATGGAAACAAGTAGAAAACTTGATAAAAATATTTATTATTAATCCAAATCTTAAACCATGAACATCTTCCTTATTTGTATGAATGGAAACTAATCCTATGATAATTAGATGAAACTATCAAAAACTAAAACAACTTAAGAAGTGGAATTATTAACGATTACTTGGAAGACAAACTATCTAGAAACAAGACTAATAAATTATGAACAGTAACTAATTAGAAGATCAGATTGAAGAACCGAAATTTGGAAGAAGGTTGAGAAGAAAGTTTCAAGAAGAAAGTAGGAGAAATGAGGAAATAATAATAAGACTTAATTAAGAACTTTAAGTAACATGAAATAAACTTTAAATTGCATCTAAAACTGTTAAGGAGCAATAAGAAGGATGACGATTTAGAGGTAGAAGAAATTGGATTTTGAAGAAGGCCTAAAACAATGCAGAAAGTAAACAGGTCCAAATGACGATTCGAACACCTCTCTGAATGGCGGTCCAAATGACAGTATGAATGGAGGAAAATGAGTTAAAGTGAGGAAAAGGAAGAATTTGGATGATTTAATTACTAGCTGGCTTTATGCAAATGATCCTACAGTGCACAGGAAGCAATAGATGATTACGTGGAAGCTAAAATAATAAGAGCTATCTATTCTAATCATTATCTAAGAGAGGAATTATTTCTATTGGAGCAAATGATGGAAGATAGAAGTTACCTACAGCGACAGAGGAATGATTTCTATGAGAAGTAGGAAGAAGGTTAAGATGGAAGAAGAGAAAGAGTTAACCTATAGCAAAATAGAAGAAAAACTAACATAAGAGAAGAGAAAGAAGCTAATACTAACTATGGAAGAATTTGGAAGCAAGATCTAACTACAAATGATGGAAGGACTAAAAGCAAACTGTTGGTCGACCATTTCCTAATTCAGAGGAAGAGAGATTATATTAACAGCAGAATATTAATTACAGAGGAATGAGGATGACCTACACAGAAAAAAGCGAATTAGATTACATACACAGGAAATAAATTAGTTAATTGCAAGAAAAGAAATGCAGAAAAAGATAACAAAACCTCTGGTTGATGAGGGGCCCTTCCCAGCAATCAGAGGGGAAAATAAATCATCTTAAATGACTGTCAGTAGAGCATCAACGAACTGCTACTTCCATTAACTGAGAAAATTACAGTGTTTATAAAGAACAACCTATCTATCTCTGTCTATCTCCATATGGATCCTCTATGTCTGCTACATTTCTCCCAAGGAGGCATCTATTTATAAGTTACAAATGGTGAGAGGGTCGACAGAGTCGACCTCTCTAATAATAAAAGTGTTTAAATGATTATAACTGTTGGTTTAATTGATACATGCCAACGCAAGGAGCATTCTTCAGGCTTTGACGGAGTTGATTCCTTCACAAGGAAGCTACAATGTTGATCTACCCAGCTCGTCGGCATCAATCCCATCAAATGCGAACAGCTGAGCATTCGTTTCCTCAAAACGTGAGCAGAAGCACATGCTAGAGGGTCTATGTGGGCATAGGAGTTACGTTGGCAGACTAAGCATGGGCATGGGAGTTATGTTATCCAATTGAATGTGAACAGGATGGACTCCTTCCAGAATGACGACGTGCAAGTGCGTGAACAAGTGCGAATGATCCTCGACCGAACGAGTAGAAGAATCGGAGCATGGGGGTGTTAACGTGGATGAGAAGTGTGATGTCGAGCTTGGACAGCCTAGGGACGAATCTTCGAGAACCAAAGCTCCTTAATCATGCCCAATGCATGGCAAACAGAACCCATGTGCCCCTTTTTGCATTTAACGGTTTGAGATGTGTCAACCATGGGTTTCCCAGGTTGAATGAAGGGATGAATGATGCGCTGAATGCATTTCAACTTAACACATAAACATGCGGTCTGAGTGAAGGGTCATTTGAGAAACACAACTTACAAATTAAAACATAAATACCAATTATGCCCATAAAATGTCACTTTAACATAAATAAATCATGATATAACAAAATATCAACAAGATTTGCATAGTAAGTAAATATTTGCATACCTAGATTGTTTGATGGTCTGAATGGCAAATAAAACAACTTACTATAGCAAAAATGATAGAAATAATGCAATTTCGAGTAGATTAGATGATAAAAAATGGTAACAAAATGGACGTCAACACTCCCCCAAACCGAAGATATGCTAGGTCCCACTGAGCAAAGAGAAAAAGAAATAAGGAAGAAGTGGATGTGGTTGGATGGACTCGAAAAGGATGAGAGCGATCGGAGTGATGGTGAGGATCAAGAAGGGGTCAGTTTTTAAAACAAGGTCCAATTGAATGTTTGAAAAATCATGAGACGGAAATTTGACACATTTAAACGATCACGCCATTATTCATAATTTTTTGAAGCATGTACCATAATAAAGATGTGTGCGTTAATGAATTCATATAGTTTGTGAAATATTCAACCATGTCCAAAGTAAACTTTGGACAGGTTGAAAGAAAATTTTCATCATGGGATTATAACATAAAAATCATGATGATATTTGATTAATAAAATGATGGTTCGCATGTTGGTCTTTTGCATATAACTTAATGAAAAGTTAAAACCATATGATAACCAAATAATAATTCTGAAAATCGCAATAATGCATGATTAATTGATTCATTTGGTGAAGTCAAGATGAATTAAAGGAATGAGATCGTGTGCAGAGATGATATTTGATTAATCCTTGATATGGTTAGTCAATTAGGTTTATCAATAAAATTTCAAAAATTAACTACCTTAGCACACTTAATCATGATTTTATAAGCTATGGTTTCATTCGGATCATCATTCATTTGATTCATTTGACCCTTCATATAGACCATTTGTCTATACAAGATGTGCTTGCTAGATCTGATTGCTGTTGATTATGCAGAAAATTTCTGAGGCTGCCAACACACAAAAGGATGATGTAAACCTGCTTTTCTGAAATATTTAGTCGCTCTTCTTTGTTCAACATGGATCATAACATTTTTTTTTTGTTTCTTACATTATGCCTGAAACAATAGATTATTGTATAAGAACTTTAATTATAAGTAAACGAAAAAATAGAAGCAATTATGAATCCTAATAAACAGATAAAATATAAATGATTTTGAATCCTCCCCCAAACCGAAGGAATGGCACGTCCTCGGGCCATTAACAAATTAATGCTTCTTATGTAAACACTCTATATCAACATTAATTAGCAGGAAAATCTAAAAAAACATCATTATTCAAAAAACTAGAACTTTTTGAGAAAAAAGATGTATTCATGATATGACCAAAACAATATCATACTAAGTCAGATTCTTCAATACATGCAAATTCATCAGTTTTTACTCATGAAGACCACATAAAAAATAAGAGTGTAAAAAATGCCATAGGAAAAACTAGTCGTCCATGACTCATTGTAAGGATCTCTTGTCATCCAAAGAATATAGATAAGGTTCACTGTAAAGTTTGTGAGATCTACTATAATTATGGGTCCCATTTCTAGGATAATCATATCCTAGGTATTTGGTTGAATTAGATGATAGGGTCTAAGTCCAACTTACAGCCATTATCTAATGACAATATAAATAATCGGCCTAAACATGTATTTGTATACTTAGGTTTTTTATGAGCTATGTGAATAGCAAAGCTTTAATCGAACCTCTTTTACTCGATATTGCCCCGCTCTCAGCAGGCTTGTTCAGTACCCCGACGAGTTTATCTTGGTACCATGCAAGCATAGCCCTGCTGCCAGCGAGTCTGTTCAGTACCCCGACGGGTTTACTTGCACTTCTTGAGATTCCTTGTTTAAGATTTTACTTAGCATGGACCCGCTACCAGCGAGCCTGTTCAGTACCCCGGTGGGTTTGCTTCGTATAATGATATATATATATATATTTTTGTAAGGAATACGGTTGGCACTAGAGTGTGCTAAGCCTGCTAAACACATAATTCAATATTTTAGCATGAACCTTATGAGCAACTTTATTTATAATGGCCTAAATTACAGATCATGTCAAAAGATAATAACTTAAAGTTGTTCTTTGACTTCATAGTTTATCTTCTTCATAAAAGGTCAGTAATGTTCCCCACAAAATAGAAAATATCACCCACTTTTAGGATACCTTTTAAAGGTGCTTTAGAGACAAGTTTTGATAATGAGTCCAAGATGAACTAGGAGTCCATAGGTGTAAGATTGAGTTTTGTGGAGATCATAATAATCAAAGTAGGTCTCCGAGTAACTGATCTAATAAGAAATATGCATGTATGATGTAAGATTGCTTTGGTTTAGTCATTAGCATGATCATATTTTTAGTTCTTTTATTTTAAAGGAAAATAGAAAGTGAAGTTGTATGAATATCTAAAGCTAAATAACCACATACAATTTTTTATTTATATACATACTATCCTATGCTATCTAAAAGAAAGAAAAACCCTTTATTCAAGTGTAAGAACTTTTCCAATGTAACCATGTGCAAAGCAAAATGAAAAACATACCTATATCCACATATGAAAAAGTTAAAGCAATGATTACCTGGATGTGGAGAATCAACCGACTTACTTGCTCTTGCAATAGAAGGTGTTGAATGAAGGAATGGTATTGTGGCCTCATTACCTCTTGAAACCATATTTCAATGTAGTCGTGGTATTTACCTTCCTTCATTATGTCATGCAAATCCCCTCCTCTAGGTTGATTGATTTCAGAAGTATGCATAGGATCTGCCAACTTGAATGTGGATAATTCTTTAATTTTCGATTTCTCTCCTTCGAATGTAGTTCCCAAGTTATCAATTTCCTTTGCAATTTGGCAAGGAACATCTTTTTGTGCCTCCTGGGGCTTTGGTATGTTTGTTGTTTTAGGAGAGCTAGATAAACTCTTAACTGCTATCAGGATGTGTTCTACCTAATAAGAAGAATTCCCAACTGCTGCTAGGATTTGAGAGAGATTTCTCATACTGATGTTCACCTCGGAATCCATTTTGTTGGTTGATAGATCTTACTTCACACATGGATTAGTCCCTGGGGTTCTTACAGCACCAAATTTTTTTATGTGTTTTTAAAATACTTTCTACCACTAAAACAAATTTGCAAACTAAACTTGTTGAAATAATAACACACTTGAAAAGAAAGAACACAAACTTTACGAAAATAAGTCGCAGAAAATTAAACACTCAGACGTATAGAAAGGAAATCACACTTGTGTGGAAAGGAACAACAAGGATTTGGGGCAACTCACTAAAGTGGATGCATCATGCTATTACACTATGGAAAACTGTAGTGATGTCATCTTTGTGTCTTACCATTTCCCCTCCCCCTTGCTGTGTAATGTAAAAGAAACCTATCTACCCCTATCTACTTAGACTCCAATCCCTTTAGCACCTCCTCAACAATGATGCCAAAATGTTGGTGTTTATTATGTGTTAAATAATTCCAATATTTAAATTGTCAACCCAAGGAGGGAGCTTATGAGATGCAATCACTCTATGTGCAGGATTGAAGGCTAACATGCAACTATATGACTTTAAACTATTTGCATGACTTTCATAATTATTCTATCTATGAAAAACAGGAAACTTATTAACCAATGAAGCAAATAGAAAACTTAATAAAGATGTTTAATTGAACTATATTTGATTATGGAAACAAGTAGAAAACTTGATAAAGATATTTATTATTAATCCAACTCTTAAACCATGAACATCTTCATTATTTGTATGAATGGAAACTAAGCCTATGATAATTAGATGAAACTATCAAAAACTAAAACAACTTAAGAAGTGGAATTATTAACTATTACTTGGAAGACAAACTATCTAGAAACAAGACTAATAAATTATGAACAGTAACTAATTAGCAGATCAGATTGAAGAACTGAAATTTGGAAGAAGGTTGAGAAGAAAGTTTCAAGAAGAAAGTAGGAGAAAGGAGGAAATAATAACAAGACTTAATTAAGAACTTTAAGTAACATGAAGTAAACTTTAAATTACATCTAAAACTATTAAGGAGGAGTAAGAAGAATGATGATTGAGAGGCAGAAGAAATTAGATTTTGAAGAAGGCCTAAAACAATGCAGAAAGTAAACAGGTCTGAATGGCGATCTGAACTCTTGTATGAATGGTGGTCTGAATGACAGTCCGAATGGAGGAAAATGAGTTAAAGTGAGGAAAAGGAAGATTTTGGCTGATTTAATTACCAGCTGGCTTTATGCAAATGATCTAACAGTGCACATGAAGCAATAGATGATTATGTGGAAGCTAAACTAATAAGAAGCTATCTATTCTAATCATTATCTAAGAGAGGAACGATTTCTATTGGAGCAAAATGATGGAAGATAGAAGTCACCTACAACGACAGAGGAATGATTTCTATGAGAAGTAGGAAGAAGGTTAAGATGGAAGAAGAGAAAGAGTTAACCTACAGCAAAATAGAAGAAAAACTAACTGAAGAGAAGAGAAAGAATCTAATAATAACTATGGAAGAATTTGGAAGCAAGATCTAACTACAAATGATGGAAGAAGGACTGGAAGCAAACTTTTGGTCGACCATTTCTTAATTCAGAGGAAGAGAGATTATATTAACAGCAAAATATTAATTACAGAGGAATGAGGAGGACCTACACAGGAAAAATGAATTAGATTACACACATAGGAAATAAATTAGTTAATTGCAAGAAAAGAAATGCAGAAAAAGATAACAAAACCTCTGGTTGATGAGGGGCCCTTCCTAGTAATCAGAGGGGAAACTAAATCATCTTAAATGACTTTCAGCAGAGCATCAACGAACTGCTACTTCCATTAACTGAGAAAATTACAGTGTTTACAAAGAACAACCTATCTATCTCTGTCTAACTCTGCATGGATCCTCTATGTCTGCTGTGTTTCTCCCAAGGAGGCGTCTATTTATAAGTTACAAATGGTGAGAGGGTCGATAGATTCGATCTATCTAATAATAAAAGTTTTTAAATGATTATAACTATTGGTTTAATTGATACATGCCAATGCAAGGAGCATTCTTTAGACTTTGACAGAGTTGATTCTTTCATAGGGAAGCTAGAGTGTCGATCTACCCAGCTCATCGGCGTCAATCCCATCAAATGCGAACAACTAAGCATTCGTTTCCTCAAAACATGAGCAGAAGCACATGTTAGAGCATCGATGTTGGCACAGGAGTTATGTTGGCAGACTAATAGTGGGTGTGGGAGTTATGTTGGCCAACTGAATGTGAACAGGATAGACTCCTTCCAGAACGACGACGTGCAAGAGCGTGAACAGGTGTGAATGATCCTCTGTCAAAAGAGCAGAAGAATCGGAGTGTGGGGTTGTTGACGTGGATGAGAAGTGTGCTGTTGAGCTTGGACAACCCGGGGATGAATCTTCCAGAACCAAAGCTCCTCAACCGTGCCCAATACGTGGTAAACAGAACCCACGTGCCCCTTTTTGCATTTAACAGTTTGAGATGTGTCAACCATGGATTTCGCAGGCTAAATGAAGGGCTGAATGATGAGCTGAACACGTTTTTACTTAACACATAAGCACACGGTCTGAATGAAGAGTCATTTGAGAAACGCAGCCTGCAAATTAAAACATAAATACCAATTATGCCCATAAAATGTCACTTTAACATAAATAAATCATGATATAACGAAATATCAACAAGATTTGCATAGTAAATAAATATGTGCATACCTGAACTATTTGATGGGCTGAATGGAAAATTAAACAACTCACTATAGAAAAAATGATAGAAATAATGCCATTTCGAGTAGATTAGATGATAAAAAATGGTGACAAAATGGACGTCAACAAGAAGCATGGAGTTCATAGAAGAGATAGCCCTGTTGAACAGATTGCAACCAATTTGGAACAAGCAGATAAATAGCTGTAAGAGAAACTGGGTCATCAAATGTGTGAGAAGGAGCATCAGCCACCATATTGTCCTTACCCTTCTTGTAAGTGATTGCATAGGCATAAACCATGAGTTGGATAACCCATTTCAGGTGTGTTGGGGAGGAGACCCATTGTTCCAGGAAATTTTCCAGACTCTTGAGATCAGTCTTGATGCAGAAATAATTCCCTAATAGGTATCGCTACCACTTCTGTATTGCATGCAAAATATCCTTCATTTCCTACTGAGATGTAGATGCGGCTAAATTCTTATCGGAAAGGTCTCTTGAAGGAGACAAGCCCACCGGTTCAGCAAGGACACCTGCATATCTATCCAAGGAAGTAGGAGAGACCATTGATGGGTGCATCTGAATGGAATGGAGTTGAGCGATGACACCATGTCAATTCTTCTTAAGGATATTTTCCAAGCGATCGAAACTAATGATGTGGAGAGATCCTTGTTGTAAGCCCTTAAATATGTGTTGTTTCCCATTGACTGAAAATTGCATCCAAAGTTCAGCAAAATCTCATAAGATGGGGCCAAGTGTGCGTAACCATTGAACGCCCAAAACCACATCACATCCGACTAGGGATAAGGCAAACATGTCAGAGCACAGGTTATAATCTTCCAAAGAGATACGCACATTGTGACACTTCCCCTTGCAAGGTCAGGTCCCCCCATTGCCAACCATAACTTCAAAGTTGGAGCAAGGATGGACAAAACAATCAGCATGTTTGGCAATCCGAGGGTCAATGAAGTTATGAATGCTACCAGAATCAATGAGTATTGTAAGCGGAAGCTTCTTGAAGTAACCCTTGACCCGCATTGTTTGGGGGGTGGCAACACTGGATAAATCATGGAGAGATATCTCTGGTTGTTCATCCTGAGATGGCGGGGTCAATAGGTGGCTCCTGAATGTCGACCTGATCATCCATTGTATTTGGAGCTTCTTCACCAATTTTAGAGGCAGGCGAAGAATCCATATCCAAGAGATAGATCTTTTGTTGAACACATCTATGTCCCCGTGTGAATTTCTAATCACAATTATAATAAATCCCTTTTTCTCAGTGTGCCTGCATCTCTGTTTTAGACAAATGCTTGATAGGAGCTGGTCAAGGAGCTAGCGGGATGGGAGGTCGTTGACAACCCATATTTCGGACGGGAACAAAAGTGGGTTTGGAGCATTGTTGGGTGGCAATCTTGTCTTCTGCCAACTTAGCCAACCCTAGGCTTCCATCAGTGTGTTGGGACAGAACATTTTAACCTTTGACTGGATTTCATCATTAATACCACTGATAAAACAACTCCTGTAGAATTCATCAGACAATCCTTCTGTGTGATTGGCTAGTTTCTCAAATTCTATCTGATACTCTCTCACAATGCCACTTTGATGAAGTTTAGTGAGTGCTCCGGTGAAGTCATTAAAAGCACTAGGACCAAATCGTTGCAAAAGGAGTTGGCAAAACTCTGTCCATTTTGGCTTGTCATGAGCCTTGATGTACCAACGGTACCATTGAAGGGCTTCATGTTCCAAATGAAAGGATGCAAGTGGAACTTTTTGGACTTCAAAAGTATTATGCAGACTGAAATACTGTTCTGCATGATAGATCCATCCAGTCGGATCAGTACCATTGAAGCGAGGAAATTTAAGCTTCAGACCATGAAAATTGCTGGAAGAAGAGAACCCATTAGCTGCAGAAGATTCTTGATGTCAGTTATTGTTCATGGATGAATGATGAAGATGGAGGCTGAGAAATTTTTCATCCAGATCTTGGAGTTTGGTTTGGATGGATGCAAGGGCTTTCTCCATGGTGTTTTCTCCTACGTGGGTGACAACCATAACCAGGAGTTTTTTTTTTTTTGGGGGGGGGGGAATGGATAGAAAAACACAAACAAAAGATTATTTAGTAAAGGGAAATTTAGATTTGGGAAAAAATCGGATGGGTAATTGGGGGTTGACTAGGTTTTGGATACTTTTTGATTGACAGGGAAGCAAAAAATGGGGATTTTAGAAGCGGGGTGAAAGAACGAGAAAAATGTTCAAAGAGGAACAAAGAAGCAGAAATAAGGAATGAACACAGTGGCAAAATTTGGAGGCGAGTGAGTGAAAATTGAAGAAGTTATGGAAAAGCCTAAAAATAGACAAATGTGAGATTTCTGGCTTTGGGAAATAGAATTTGGAATAGGGTCCTCAGGAACAAAAGATGCATAATGGGATTGCAGGGGTGTCTGGGAAGTTTCAATGGAAATGGAATTAAAATAAGGGAGATATGGCGAAAAAAAAGTTTTTTTTTTTCAAAAATGGATCTGCAACTGCGCGGAAGGGATCAGAACAATTGGATCTGAAACTGTGCGGAAGGGATCAGAAACAGATGGATCTGAAATGATGCCGAATGGATCGAAAACGGTTGGATCTGAAATGGCTGGATCTAGAACAGCTTGGAATGGATTAGAAATGATGCAGAAGTGATCAACAACAGTTCAGCTAAAAATAGATTTGGACCCCAAGTATGTTCGGCTTCCTAACAGTTCAGGGGTTTCACTCGGCCACCAATGCTATTTGATGGCTTGCGTATTGGGGCAGTAACCCTCACTCCACGGCTCAGGTAAAACTGATAACCGCTTTGCCACAAACGATAGCTCTTGGTTTACCTCACGGGTGGAAACTAGTTAATCAGGTAGGGGTCATTGCCCTTTTCGCTAGTAGGTCCTCTCAATGGGCCAGCTACTTTGGGGTTCCTATGGTACTCCTCACAATGAGTTTTAGGGCTTATGCCCAAGTACTTCCCACAGTTAAGCGAATAAGGATTATTCCCCGATCCAAACGTGCAACAGATGCAAATTTTTTTTTGGCAGAAATTCTTGCCAATGGGCCCATGAAAGTGCTCTGATACTAGATTTGAAGAACCTACAACAATTAATTAATGAAAATACATGAGATAGCAAAAATAACAGAACTCAGAATCACTTTTATTGATCGCAAGCCACTTCGAGTGGGCAACCTCCTTTGAGCAATCTCAATACAAATAACTTCACGGTACCTTCATTGGTCTCAAGACAAACTTATATACTAAGTCTAGGAGCCAATACCATGGGTCAATACCATGTGTCAACACAAACCATGGGCCAATACAAACTATGGATCAACAATTAATACGGGACGACTTACAAAGCATATGCGTCCAACAACAATAAGACAAACTATGGATCAACAAATACTACGTGACGACTTACAAAGAATATGCATCCAACAACAATATACTAACAAAGTAAATAGAAGGGTTGACATGGGTTCCTAACATTCTCATATATTATGGTAGCACTCATAACTTCATTAACCCTTGGATCGCTAAATAGACTGATTGTTTTATCCATCCTTGCTCCAACTTTGAATTCATGGTTGCCAATAGGGGCACCTTACCTTGCAAAGGGAAGTGTCACAATGTGTGTATCTCTCTGGAATATTATAACCTTCTCTCTGACATGTTTTCCTTGTCCCTAGGTGGATGTGATGTGGTTTTGGGCGTTCAATGGTAATGCACACTTGGAACCATCTTATGGGATTTTGCTGAAATTTGGATGTAGTTTTCAGTCAATGGAAAACAACACAAATTTAAGGGCTGACAACAAGGGTCTCTCCGCATCATCAGTTCACATTGCATGGAAAAGATCCTTAAGAAGAATTCACATGGTGTAATCGCTCAACTCCATTCCATTCAGATGCACCCATCAACGGTCTCCCCTACTTCCTTGGATAGATATGCAGGTGTCTTTGCTAAACTAGTGGGCTTGTCGCCTTCAAGAGACCTTTCCGGTAAGAATTTAGCCGCATCTACATCTCAGCAGGAAATGATGGCTATTTTTCATGCAGTACAGAAGTGGCAGCCATACCTATTGGGGAATTATTTATGCATCAAGATTGATCTCCAGAGTCTGGAAAATTTCCTGGAACAATGGGTCTCCTCCCCAGCACACCTGAAATGGGTTATCCAACTCATGGGTTATGCCTATGAGATCATTTACAAGAAGGGTAAGGACAATATGGTGGCAAATGCTCCTTCTCGCACATTTGATGACCTAGTTTCTCTTACAGCTATTTCTCTGTTGTTAGTCGCGGTATTTTTCTAGAGGTTTTCCAATTTAGACTCGGCTTCTTCGCAGTACAAGATACCAACAAAACCCCTATTCACTGGCCCTTTCAGCAACAGACTGCAAGCAGCCTGAGGTCTCACCCGAGGCGAAGTTGAGGGGGTGGTTGCAGAAGCAAGTTTCCACAACCTTGTGATGCGAGTGATTCAACTGATTAATGTGCAGTGCGGTACAGGTTGCGCAGTGGGGTTATGAGACCTAACCTCTTCTACTCTATCTTATTCGATAATCCTTAATCATTCATCATTACTTAGCTTGATAAACATCATAACTTATGCAGATGAGTGAGATGCACGGTGCTATATGCTTGATGTCGCGATCCAACTTTAAACCTTTGTTGTGTGGTTATCTCATAGATTCATTCAATTGAGACTTATAGGTGCTTTACTGTTAACATTCCTCCATACATGAACTACTAGCATCTTATTCCATCCCTTCTATGGTGAATACAGATAACAATAACCATATAATAGACAATAGTAACTTCATGCATGCACTCTAAGTAAATTAAATCACAAATTAATGACAATCATACACAACAATCACATAAAACAATGGTTTAACGTTGTTCACCCCCCCGAATCGGAAGCTATGTCCACAAGAACTGTTGTTTATTTATCTTGGAAAGGGTACAACAGTTCTTCGTCTACGCATTCAGCTGCAGATGCTCTTCTCTCTCTTTCTCTCTCAAAATTAGGTCTCTGCGCACACAACTGCAGAGCCTTTACAATGCTTCAATCGAATAGATCTCACAATATTCAATAATAATCAACAAAATGAGAGTTAACCCTTTTCCTTTACAAAATTGCCTTATTTATAGATCAAGACCCGTAGGTCATGTATTTACATTTTATGAAGGCAGAACCCTTAGGTTCACAAAACTATCATGGTTTTCCCAAAACCGGACTACTGATATTTGGCAGTGAATCTTCTGTCACGCACGCACCAATAGGTTATTCCGCTGAGTTGTTCCTTCTTTCGTGGCCTTAGCTGACTGGTTCAAGTAGTCTTCTATTTGTTGTGATCAGTCACCTACCTCCGATCTGCACCTACCCACTGCTTGGTAGTTATCGACGATATTTTCCGAAAATAGGTCCTCTGTGATCTAACCAAAATAACTGCCTTCATCCGTCCATGCTTAGCTTAGATGGATCTCCATTGACGTGGCACATTGCGGTGCTGGACCCCTCGCAGCTCTTTTTCCACTGTGTTGCGTGCAACTTCACAGCATACCAAAACTTATCCCGAAATTGTTCAAACTTAACTGTGCTTAGCTCCGCAATTCTCAAAATTCTTCCTGTTCAAAAATGCCCCATTTGGGCCAGGTCCAACAGGCCCCTAACACTTACATGTGGCTCACCCCCGAGCCACTTGCAACTCCTTGAAGGTGTTCCGCTGATTGTGGACTGATCTTCGCTACGAACTCATTGAATGTGCCCATTAGTTTTTCTACCACGGTCTTCATATCTTGTTCAATTTTCCCAACTGTTTCCACCATCTCAAGTGTTATCTCATGGCCAATCTGGCCTTCCACTTTCTCTTGATTCTGGTTCAACTCTTTTAACTTTTTTTTGATCTCTTGTGAGATCGTGCCGGCTTCCTTTAATAATGGTTGTGACTTATCGCCCATTTCTGTTTCCTTCTCACGCAAAGCTTTAACTTCCTTCTTTAGGGTGTTGATTTCTCTGTATTTTAGGAGTTTCTCTCTTGCTAGTAGTGCCTTAACCTCCTCACCCATCTTTTATAATGCTTCTTGTTTTTCTTTCACTTCCTTCTTTACTTCGAGTAATTGTTGGTCTTTTTCTAGGGCATTAAATGCCTTTAATGTTGCTTCCAGTAGACTCTGGCACTTAGTGACTTCGGTAGCAATATTCTGTGTCGCCGCCTTCACTACTCCCTGTCTTAACTGTTGTTCATCTGGTGGAGTCTGTGGATTGATCTACGCTTTCAGGGAAGCAATTTCAGATTCATGGAGAATTTCCATGTCTTCTTTCTCAGTCTTAAGGCTATTGACCAAATCGCCAATCTTGACAATACTATCTGCTGGTTCTATTTGAACTTCAAATTCATCTATGTTATCTGCAACTGCAGTGATCGTGTTCTCCAATCTTAGTAGACGATCTCTTTCATCTTGTAATTGCATAGTATTCCGTGAGCTGTCTTCCTCAAGTTGCTTATGCAACTCTGCCTATCCTTTCAGTTCTTCTATGGTTCTGTCATGCATTTCTTCACTGACTTGAATCTATAAGTAATGTAGTGCTAGCAATGGTATCCTTGCAAGATCAAGATCCACGCGCTCTACATTCTTTGTATCTAGCATTGCTTGATCAGGCAATGGCAATCTTATAGATAGTGGCTACAAATGGACAACACAAGACCTCGCGGGAACCGTGATTTGCTGCTGCGAAGTCCCCGTGGACCCTTTTTCAGCTACTGACTCATGGTGCAAGGGTAATCTTTTGCTAATTTCATCAAATTTTTGGGATATCCCTTGCAGTGTAGTCAGGTTCTAGTGTAAGTTGTCTTGAATTTCCTTTTCCTTCTTCCCTTTGTCTGTTGAAAGTTCCTCCATTTTTTCAGTGACCTTCGCGGCAATCATTAAGTAGTCATCTTCGCAAAGCACTATGTCTAATTGGTCTTTATTTGCTTTCTGCTTCTTCCTTTTTTCCTTTTTCCCCAAAGGACTTCCAATGTCCTTCCTTTTCCTTGACTCTTGATCTTCTACTATGGGACACAGGATAGGGTTATCCTTGCCAGAATCACTTTGGATATCCACGACCTCAACTCAGAAGTTAGCTGGCCATTCCTTCATGATATTCTCAATATCTTCCTCGTACATGTGGTAATTTCCTGGGTACCAATCGGCATTCTTTTTCTGCGCCTTGGTTGAAATGGAGATGCATTTCATTGTAGCATAAAAATTGATAATGCGGATATATTTGCTTGTGACTTGCTTTGGTATGCGAGGTGTAAGCATGATGGCCCCATGCAGCTGGTTGTAATATGTGTAAAAGACCAACGTTGTCTCGTGTTGTCTTTTGGAATTTAAATTCACCCATAAATTCCAAAATCGAGCACCTCTGTAGTCCAAAGTGTTTGTGACCACTCCGACATAGTGCTTCAGTTTCCTCTAGCCCAGGAAGGCGATCAGCACGATTAGCCAAGTGAAGTGGAAGTATCCACCATTGATTTGCGTATCATTTAGTTATTCGAGGAACTCATTTAATAAATATTGGAACCAATTGAATTCTTGTCCCTCAGCAACTGCAACGCCAAGTAGTACTGTGCTTGCATTTACTTCTAATGGTATGCACTTTCTTAAACATTTTCCTGCTAACAGCTATGTGACAAACCTTATTGATTGGTCCTTTATGTCATCCATCTGGAAGCCTCGCTTCCCTTTGACCACATATTGATTTTGCTTCATTAGTGCGGCTACTTCTTTATCCTTTGTCTTTCCCTGGAAGAACTTCCTTGGGTCTTCTCCCCTTTTGCTTAATCTAGTTATACGGTGGATTAAGTCAATTTTCAGGTCGATATTCTAGTCTAGCCATAAATATCACTGGTGGATGTGAGCCATAAGAGTTCGCACCACCACGTTGAGCTCCGATGATCTGTTGAAATGTGGGAGCCTGAGCAGGTTGAGCAGCCCCGACTTGGCTACTCCGGACAACCAACTCTTGGCGACCAAGGTGAGGTTTCCCTTTGCATTCTTCTTCCAGCACATGTATTTGTCGAGCTGGAACTATGGGAACTTCGGCTCGGTTGGCTTCTCCTTCCGCATTGCTAGCAGATCATAGTCCTCCCATTTGCATTCTAGAATCTTTCCCAACAGATTTTTGTCCACCTCAACATGCTTCGATATCAGTGAAAGTGGTATCTCATACTTTGGACTCTTCAGCAGTCTAATGGCCGGTGCATCCAATGCACGTGGCGATATATAGTCTGGAGTCATAGTTAAAGGTATGTCTTTATTGGAAAGGGGCTTGTTTGGCCCTATCGAACTTGTCTTCATTAGTTTTAATCTCGGTGCTACTGGATTTTTCCCTTTGTCCTGCATTGAGGGGATGTGTCTTGGTGATCTTCTTGGACCTTGTTCTGATTCAATGACGATTTTCTTGTTTGGAGTTCTCATTAACTCGTCAATTCCTCCGTGTTGGAACAACCTCACAGTCTCTTCGACTGTGAACTCTTCTTCATATGAAAATCTCTCAGACATGCAAACACTATCCAGGTGTGTAGACGGCTTATGAAAACTAGCTCAGAGAGAGTATATGCAGAAAATTCTAAGTGTTTGATACGCCTGTGAGACGATATGCAGTGTTATTTATAGGCACGGAGAACCCTCCTTCGCGCCCTTGAATGGTTAGATAAGCATTTAATGGTGGTATCCGTTGGCCAAATCCGACTGCTTCTTCTGTCTTGTCTTTCAAAATTCTGCTCAAAACGGCTATCTGTGCTTTAAATGCCCGAGCGGTCGGTAGGAAACTACTGTATAACGGCTATATTCCCAACCGACACTTGTAATGGATATTTTCTGGAGTCTTGCGTTGAACTGCGCGGCAGGCATATATGGTTCTGTGCAGTGATATCACGGTATTTTAATTTCTTATCTTTCCAGTTGTTTCTTTTTGAATGTCACAACAGCGCATTGTTGTTTTTTTTTTTTTTTAGTTTCAGCAACGCTACGCGCTATATAGATCTATCTCTACAAGTTTATGTACAGACTTTCCCACAGTTTCTAGTTCCCAATTCCGACCATACTTGGCACCTAGAAACTTTTCCCTCTTTTCGGTCATTTCGGATGCTGCGGAGCAGGACTATCGCGGTAAAGCTTTAGTTTGCTTCCATTGATCAATTTGGGTAATTTATCACTGGCTAAAGTAGCTAGCTAGACTGCGCCACCATTAGTAACATTTATTACAATATATGGTCCAAGACAATGCATTTTAAATTTCCTTGGAAACTTAATGAATTTACTATCATATAGGAGGACTAGGTCACCTACCTAAAAAGACTTATTCTTGATGTGGTGATCGTACCATGATTTTTCTCGTTCTTTTTGCACTTGTTGGTGGAACCCCGCGATGAAGCGCTCTTCTTCCAACCCAACCAAGTGTAACAACCTTTCTTCTAGTACTGCACAATCTACCATCCCTGTAAATGCAGATATTCTCAAGCTGGGTAATGTAGTCCATTGGCATTATTGCTTCCTATCCGTAAGCCAATCTGAAAGGTGTATGTCCAGTTAATTTCTTCCATATCGTTCTGTATGCCCATAATACAGATAGAATTCGGAGGTCCCAGTCATCGCAGTTTACATTGCATATCTTTGTTAGCGCATTTTCAAGTACTTTATTAAATGCTTCAACAGTGCCATTTGCTTGTGGGTGATAAGGCATACTGCGCTGATGATGGATGGAGAACTGTTCAGTTAAAGCTTCAATAGTTCTATTCAGGAAATGAGTACCCTAATCATTCATTAAAAGTTTTGGGCATCCAAATCGTGTAAGGATGTTCTCAAAGATAAACTGTGTGGCTGTAGCTGCGCTATAGTATTTGACTGGTTTTGCTTCTACCCATCTAGTGAGGTAGTCAATTGCAGTTATAACGTACCTCGCACCAGTGCTTTTTCCTAGTGGGTTAATAGGTCCCACAAAATTGATTGCCCATTTGTCGAATTATTGCAAGGTCAACTGAGGGTTCAATGGCATTTCATCTCTTCTTGATGGTTTCCCTATCCTCTGACAGACATCACAATTCTGGCAATGTTCTTTGGAGTCCTTATAAATCATAGGCCACCATAGCCCTGCGGGCAATATCTTCTACATAGTATCCTTTCTGCAATATCTTCTGCGTAGTAGCCTTTCCTGCATAATGACCTCTTCCGACTTCTGAATGTGCATCAGCTGGTATAAATAGCTTCTCATGTTCTAATACACATCTTCACAGCACTTCATCAGGTCCTAACTTGTAGAGTTGTCTTGCAATAATGGTGAAGTCTGCGGCTCGCACTACCAGTTGCTTCTTTTGTTGTGTAGTGAATTCAGTAGGTGCGAACCCAGTAGTTAGAAAGTCAATGATATACTAATAATAATCATCGACAATATGTATAGATAACAATTGCACATCAGGAAAATTGTCTTCTAGATTCGTAGGTTCCTCTCCTGATTCGATCCTTGATAGATGATCAAGGCCTAAATTTAATCTGCCTAGTTTAACTATTATTTCAAAATCATACTCTTGAAAGAGTAAGATCCATCTACATATTCCCCCCCCTAACACTGGCTTATTGACCAGGTATTTTAATGTAGAATGGTCAGTAAACATTGAGAAGTGTGCACCAAGCAAATAGTGTATGAACTTCTGTAATGCATATACCATTGCAAGTCCTTCTCTTTCAGTAGTGGTATAGTTTTTCTCAACAAATGACAGCTTTCTGCTTGAGAATGCAATGGGATGATCAATTGCTCCTTCTCTTGGCTGTGCAAGAATAATCCCCAATGCTATACATGAAGCATCAACATGTACGTGAAACGGCTTTTCCCAATCTAGAAAAACTAGGATTGGCACAGTGACCATTTTTTCTTTCAATGTGTCAAATCCTTTGTCACAGTCTTCATTCCAATTGAACGGTGCATCATTTTTTAAAAGCTTCTCCATTGCTGCGGTTATCTATGCATACCCCTTTATGAATTTCCTGTAGTATCCGGTATGCCCCAGTGTAGTGCCCAATTGTTTAACTGAATTTGGTGTAGGCAAGTTTACAATAACTGCTATCTTCACAGGATCAACCATCAACCCTTGCTTACACACAATATGTCCCAGTAGAATCCCATATGGAACTCAGAAAATACATTTCTTCAAACTCAATGAAATATGACGTTGTCTGCATTTTTCCAGCATCATTCGGAGGTTCGCGGCATGGTTCTTCAATAACCCAAAAATGGTCCAATCATCAAAGTAAACTTCTAAAAAATTGTGGATGAATTCTTTAAATGCTGCGATCACCACTCTTGAAAATATGGTTGGTGCATTCTTCAAACCAAAAGGCATCATTGCATACTAGAACAACCCCCATTCTGTTGCAAAAGTGGTTTTGTGCCTATCGGCTAGATCAATTTTTATCTGATGGTATGCAGAAAATCCATCAGTAAAAGAGTATGCTTCATTCCCTCTAACGTTATCAAGTACTTCATCGGTAAAAGGTGTAGGAAATGGATCATGCATAGAGGCATCATTCAACTTTCTGAGATCAACGAAGATCGTAATCTCACCCTTTGTTTTCTTGTCTTAGATGACCATCGGGCTTATCCATTCAGATCCTTCAACCGGTTCAATGATTCCTGCATCGAGCATCTTGTCGAGTTCTGCATTAACTCGTTCTTTGTAGCATGGGTTCATTCTATATGGCCTTTGTTTAATAGGTTTCGCTCCTGTCTTAAGAGGAATTTTCATCACTCTTAAGTCTCCCAGGATGCCTTTCATCTCTGTGAATTTCGTTGGGAATACTTCTTGATATTCTTGTAATATAGTTGCGATCTTCGTAGCAGTGTCATTATCCCAGTAGTCTCCTATTGCTGCAAACTTCGACTCTTCAAGGGTGCCAATGTTCACTTTCTTTTTTTTTACTTGTCCACTCATATCAGGAATCTCTAATGGAGGTCCTTCTACTTCACACATTCCTTCAGATTTAGGGATCTTTATATTGCGTGGGTCCTCCTCATTGCTATCTTCCTTATCTTCATCTTTTTCAGCTAAGTTATAGCAGCCCATGACTTGCTCTACTTGTTCTGTCCAATCTAGTTGTAGACTCGCAAGTACGTTGCTTGCTTCAAAAAACTCTTCTGATGTTTTATTTTCCTCCATGGAATCTGGTGTAAATATCTTTTCTTTGATAAGTTGCAGCACATCTTGGATAGTTGGATGGTCATCTTCAAAGCTAAAGTCCTTTTAGAAAGTCGTAGTAAGGGTAGACCAATCCGCTGTTCCTCTGTAAATCTCCTCCTCTTGGTACCATTTCTTTGGAATAGGCTCCTCCAACGTGTGCACAAAGAGATGTACCCATTCTGTCTGTGGTCTTTATTCCCACGCTTTTTCACATGCTCCAATATGATCCTTTGTATCTGTCTAGCCATTATATTTCTCGAATGGTAGTGTTACCTTATCAGCAAATTTGATCTGTAGTTTGATTCTGCACTTGTCCCAGGTTTTCAATGTCTTTTTATGTGTGGTCCACCATCTAGTAGGTGTCTCACGGAGTGCCATGTCTAATGATAAGACGCAATGTTCATCTGCAACTGCTGCAGTGTATTTTTTGATAAATGAATAGACATTAGTTGTACCATCATAAGTGGGGATTGGACTTACCTGTTTTCCAATCTAGTGGAGTGACTTTGTAATTGTCGCGCATCTCGTGGCAGATACTTCATGCATTCTATGTTGCCATTTTTCTAATCCTGCGTCAGAGTCTGAGATGCAAGAACTATCGCAGCGCCAGTTGAGCATTCCATCCACACTAGGATGAATATAATCCTCAGCATTTGTTGTCATTTGATAGATGCGATCAAGGTCTTGAGCTCTATACTCTTCTTGAATAGGTTCAACATATCACTCTCGCTGTGAAGGATCCAATGGTGCGATGACCCTTATGTCATTGCCTTCAAATATCATTTTCATTGTCTTCAGATTGATGATGGTGGAATTCGTCATTACCTAATCGATGCCCAACAGTACTAGATAAGGATTGCTATCATCCACAATTTCAATTACTTCGAAGTATGCATAACTTCGCACTCCATCAATGTCGACAATGGTATTGGTTAACCTTCCCAGCGGTATAACTATGCCTTGATTAGCCATTCTTAACTGTATAGGTGACCACTGTAACTTTGGTTTTCCCATTGCTTGCCATGTCTGCTTGGTCAAGACATTCACTTCAGATCCAAGATCAAGAATGATCTCATCCATCTCATAGTATCCTATATGTGCAGTGAACCACATTTCCCTACCAGTTCTTTTGGGACTCCTAATGTTATGTACTGCGCCATGTGCTATTGCTGTCTTACTTCATGATTCATACTGATTTATCAGTTTTTCAAATTCCACAAGAGTGTCTTCATTTTTTAATAACTTGATGCAGCTTTGTAAAAACTGTGCAACAAAAATAGATGTATCTGGTGCAACGCGTGTTTGATCATATGCCAGTGGCATATCTTGTATTTATGGTTCTTGAATACACAACAGGATCCTTGGTGAACTAGGTGGTAGTTGTTTAAACATGTCCCGCCCTTCATTAAATATTTATTTATTTTTCTGTAAGTTCAATGGAGGTGCTTTCCCAGGAGCTTTTCTAATTCCTACTGTTTCTCTAGGGTTCTTCTTAGGATTAGTTGTTCTAGAAGTCGAGGCTTCTACGCTTTTGTCTTTTCCTGTATCAGCGCCACTTCGCATTACTGCATTGACACTCTGACCTGTAGGTATATTCTTTGATGCAATCAACTGGATGTTAGGGTTTGGTGTTTCTATTCTTCTCTGATTCTGCATTTATACTTCAAGCACTGGGAAGTCTTCAATCACATGATCAAATGATTTACAGTAGTTTCATGTGGTGCATGGATTAGTACATTCTCTTGATACATGACCTGGATGGCCACAGTTATAGCATATTACCTGACCTCATCCTCTTCCTTGATTTTGACCAATATTTATTCCTCTCCCGCGATATCCACCACTGCGGCCTCTATATCCTCTTTGATCATAGTGGGTGTTCTCTTGCTTTGGCTGATTTTCCTGTTGGACGCGGTACATTCCAGTACCTCACATTGCTTCCATATCTCGCTTTCTTTCATTCACCAGTTCATAAGTGCAACAGTTGGACTCATCATGTCCAACTGACTTATAGAAATTACAGTATAAGTTTTTAGGTGTCTTTACATATTTTTTGTATCAGGTAGCAGTCCTCAGGCCTGTTTACTCTACTTCTACAAATTTCACACCATGGTGCCTGGTTCTGATTCATATTTATTGGGTTTGGTGTGCCACTGTTAAGATATTCTTGAAATAAGGGGTAGTGTTCTCTAGTGTGGCCCTCTCCTTTGCATCCCGTGCACCAAACTTCATGTCTTTGTTCATGTCTCTACTCTTTTCCATTCTTCATACCTTGTAATTCTAATGTCAAGGTAGCCAATTGGTTCTGGATCTGTATCATCCTAGAACTACTTTCTCCAATTGGTGAAGCTTCCAACTTCATTGTGATCTCTAGAGCCTCAGCTTGAGATACAACCTTCTGTTGCATCAGTGGTTGTCTGATATGAGGCAAAAGCGCAGCAATGAACCATTCTTGATGCTGTTGCAGAGCTATAACAAAGCTCACTTGATCCAACAATGTTTTGAATTTTTAGTCGAATTCCCAAACCGATTCAGTAGGTTTCTGCTTGATTTCTTTCAACCCTGTTATGCACCATGATTCTGATTTGGGCTTTTTAAACTCTGCTGCAATCGCAGTCTTGATGTCTACTAAGGTTCTTGGTTGTGCTTGAGAATACTTCATAAACCAGTGCAACGCTTTATCTCTAAAATTAGTTATGAGCTGTGCTCTCTTTATAGCATCATCTGTCACTTGCTTAACACTCCACATGGCTTCGCATAGAAACTAGTGCTGATCAAGGTCTTCCTGACCCGTTCCTTTCAATATCGGTAGTTTTATATCGTTATCTGTCATTCTCCTTCCGGATTGTGTACTGTTCTGAAACTAATTCCCCGTGACAAAAGTAGACACAGGCTGCTGGATTGTGCTAGGGACAGTATTCTGTGGAATAGTCTGAGTCGTAGGGCTGTGAGCACTCGCTTCTGCGGTGTTACTAGAATTACTGATCTGTGGTATGGGCTGCGCGACACTCGCAACGGGTGGGTTCTGGAATGATTGATTCTGAGGTATAATACATTGGATTGTGGCTGATAACTGAGTGTTCGTATTATTGAGATCACATGGAATTTCGGTATCCATACAGTTTCTAGATAGTGTGGATTTCTTCTCGTTAGTGAGATTGTATCTCTTTCCACTTCTCAAAGTATGGTTTCTTCATCAGAATCAATGTATGTATTCCCTACCATGACAGATTTAGAACTATTGTTGCATTCTTAAAACACCTTTCTCAGTTGAAAGCATTTTAATGTATAGACTGAGGTTTTTCAGGAACTTACCTCTGAATCCTTTGAAAAAGTATGCTTCAGCTTGGCTGTAGGACTTCAACATATCTACAACAAATTCAATCACAAATCCTTCTAGTATGCTATCAACCCAGAAGTCAACTGCTCGTGACAGTGGGCTTTCTATAGCCTTGAGCTGTTCAGTAAGCTCTGGACTCCACTCTGTAGGTACTCCGGCTTGGGAACAATTCTTTCTTTCTACTAGGAATGATATCCAGTCATGTAGCTCGTTTGGAAACGAAGCCCAAAAAATTCCATGGATGTCCCTCCATAAGTATCTATTCAACCACTGTACATCAGATAGACGTGGATGTCTGTTTTCTTCCTTTGTGAAATCTCTTTCGATCTTATCGCACCAAGCCCAAATCTCTTTCTTTTCTAGATGCCAACTGTCGGACATTAGTTTTTTGAATACACTATCGCATCACTAGTCTTAGCACGAAAACAGAACCATTTGTTGGTCGTGATACTGTTCTAGAGGTTTTCCAATTTAGACCCAAGTTCTTTGTGGTACAAGATACCAACAAAACCCCTATTCACCAGCCCTTTCGGCAACAGACTGCAAGCAACCTGAGGTCTCACCCGAGGCAAAGTTGAGGGGGTGGTTGCAGAAGTAGGTTTCCACAACCTTGTGATGCGAGTGATTCAACTAATTAATGTGCAGCGCAGTACAGGTTGCGCAGTGGGGTTATGAGACCTAACCTCTTCTACTCAATCTTATTCGGTAATCCTTAATCATTCATCATTACTTAGCTTGATAAACATCATAACTTATGCAAATGAGTGAGATGCGCGGTGCTGTATGCTTGATGTCGCGATCCAACTTTAACCCTTTGTTGTGTGGTTATCTCATAGATTCATTCAATTGAGACTTATAGGTGCTTTACTGTTAACATTCCTCCATACATGAACTACTAGCATCTTATTCTATCCCTTCTACGGTGAATATAGATAACAGTAACCATATAACAGACAATAATAACTTCATGCATGCACTATCAGTAAATTAAATCACAAATTAATGACAATCACACACAACAATAACATAGCACAATGGTTTAATGTGGTTCACCCCCCGGATGGGAAGCTACGTCCACAAGAACTATCGTTTATTTATCTTGGAAAGGGTACAACAGTTATTCATCTGCACACTCAGCTATAGACGCTCTTCGCTCTCTTTCTCTCTCAAAATTAGGTCTCTGTGCACACAGCTGTAGAGCCTTTACAATGCTTCAATCGGATAGATCTCACAATATTCAATAATAATCAACAAAATGAGAGTTAACCCTTTTCCTTTACAAAATTGCCTTATTTATAGATCAAGACCCGAAGGTCATGTCTTTACATTTTACGAAGGCAGAACCCTTAGGTTCACAAAACTATCATGGTTTTCCCAAAATTGGACTACTGATATCTGGCAGTGGATCTTCTATCACGCGCGTGCCAACAGGTTACTTTTGCCGAGCTGTTCCTTCTTTCACAGCCTTAGCTGACTGGTTTGAGTAGTCTTCTGTTTGTTGTGATCAGTCACCTACCTCCGATCTGCACCTACCCACTGCTTGGTAGTTATTGACGATCTTTGCCAAAAATAGGTCTTATGTGACCTAACCAAAATAGCTACCTTCATCCGTCCATGCTCTACTTAGCTGGATCTCCATCGATGTGGCACATCGTGGTGTTGTACCCCTTGCAGCACTGACCTCGCGGCTCCTTCGCCACTATGCCGTGCGCAACTTCGCAGCATACCAGAACTTATCCCAAAATTGTTCAAACTTAACTGCACTTAGCTCCGCAGTTCTCAAAATTCTTCCTATTCAAAAATGCCCCATCTGGGCCAGGCCCAACATCTGCTTGTTCCAAATTGGTTGCAATCTGTTCAATAGGGCTATCTCTTCTATGAACTCCATGCTTCTTCATCAACAGAGAAGTCTGGGTTCCTCAAAATGTATGACCGGGAACAATGTAACTTCTTTTGGAAGGGACTGAAAATGACAATTCAACATATGGTGGCTGACTGTGATACTTTCTAGGTCAACAAGGGTGAAACAACACTCCTTTCGGTACTGCTCGAACCCTTTCCTATCCCTACATAGATTTGGACAACTATTTCTATGGATTTCCTAGAAGCGCTCTAGTGGTACAATACCACATCTACAAGGACACCATATGAAGTAGTCTATGGACAGGCACCGCTAGTTCTTCTTCCATACACCCTCAACAGCTCCCCAGTTCAGGAAATTGACTCGGTTCTTCGAAACTGTGATCATATTCTTCTCATTCTACAGGACAATCTTCACATGGCAAGAATTTGATTGAAACAACAAGTTGATCAACACCGTTCTGAGCGCACTTTTCACACAGCTGCTATGGTTCTTCTTCGCCTACAGCCTTCCAAGCAACCCTCCCTGAAACTCAAAAGACATCAGTGGTCCGGAATGCAACCCGAGGATGCTACAGGGGAACCACTCCTTCAGATTCTACATCAATTTCCACATCTAAAGCTTTGAGGACAAAGCTTTTTCTAAGGGAGAGGGGATGTTAGGAACCAATGTCAACCCTTCTATTTACTTTGTTAGTATATTGTTGTTGGACGCATATGCTTTGTAAGTCGTCCCGTAGTATTTGTTGATCCATAGTTTGTCTTATTGTTGTTGGACACATATGCTTTGTAAGTCGTCCCATAGTAATTGTTGATCCATAGTTTGTATTGGCCCATGGTTTGTATTGACACATGGTATTGACCCATGGTATTGGTGCCTAGACTTAGTATATAAGTTTATGTTGAGACCAACGAAGGTACCATGAAGTTATTTGTATTGAGCTTGCTCAAAGGAGGTTTCCCCCTCAAAGTGGCCTGTGATCAATAAAATTGATTCTGAGTTCTTTTATTTCTGTTATCTCGTGTATTTTCATTAATTAATTGTTGCAGGTTCTTCACATAGTGCTTCCAAAGTCTGAGATACCCCTGTCCCAATTTTTATCCACAATGTCAAATCACAGAGAGAATGCTTGTAATGCTTTACACAAGACTTATTATGATGAATTGATGTAAGTGATCTTGTCACATTAAATTTCCATATTTTCAAAGTGCTTTGTGCCAACCTAGCCTTCCACATTGGAAAGATGAATTGTACTCATTAAATGACATCATATTATCAAATATTTTGATTTTAATGTCAAGCCATGGTTTCAATCTGCTTAGGCTTATGTACTTAGGGTAATTTGTTCTATTCACAATGTGTATGGTTTATTTGGTGTTCCCATAACACTTGAGATGCCCAATTTCTTAGTTTTGTTTGCTGTGAAAAATCATTATTGCAATCACTTAAGGATTCATTTGCTTCCAACATCTCTGTTTTTCCCTCAAAATTCACTTAGGTTTTCTTGGATCTGAAAGCATCATTAAGGTCACTACTGATAGCCATATTTCTCTGAGAACTTGAGATCTTCTCTAGCTGAGAATGCATGCTAGTTTTATTCTTTCTGTCTTGACTTTCCATTAGTTATAAACTATTAGGAAGAAAGTTCATTTTTGTAGATTCACCAAGCTTCCCATAAGCCACTTGATCATATTCCCTAGCAATATCTTCCCCAGTAAAAGATGTTCATCATTTAGGAAAGGAAGCTTGCTTTGTCCATGAGGACCACATGTCTAGTAATCGCACTAATCACATAGGTTTTGTATCTATTAGGGAGATTACCCTCAAGTAATAAAAATTTGATTTTCTTTCTTTTTTGGCTCATCCACAAATAAATGACCCCTCTTATGTATTTGATAGAGGATATAGAATGGAAAAAAGTTGTGTAGTTCTAGACAAATTTTAGGAGGGAAAACATTAAAATATTCCATGTTATTGAGTAGGAAATTGCATGGAATCTAGGAGATGGATAAAGCTTTTTATTGAGGGCGGATCCTATCGTGGGTCTAAATGCAGATGATCTATTTCCTTATGAATTGGCCTCCCATATTAAATCCTAACATTACAAATATGTGTTTGATGTTTATGATCAAAACTCCATAGATTTATGGAACTTAGGTTCGAACTCAAAACCATAGCTCAAGCTCACAAGGCAACACTCTGATTTATGGAATGAAGAAATGTTTCACTACTTGCAATTTCCATCACATATGTAGGGAGCATAGCAATCAAGTAGATGGTCTATAATATTTCTCTATCAAGGAATACCACGTGTCTCTTAATCACACTAATCACATATGTTTCATATCTACTAGGGAGATCACCTCAAGTAATAAAATTTGATTTTGATTATCCTGATCAAATTGTTGATTGGCAAGTTTAGTAGTAGGTTAATTTTCTAGTTGTTTCCAATATGCCTAATTGATTCATATAAACATCATCAACAAGTAGGATGCATCACAAACTATGAAGCAATATTTGTGTACTTTCACTTATATGATAATGAATTTGTACAATTTATATTCTTTTTTAATGGTTTACAGATCATAATCATTCTTGCGAAAATATACTCTGCATACAATAAATGCTAAGACAACTCTAGTTTTTTATACTGCCCAATATTTCACCCTAGTGTGCACTTTGACTATTTTTATTAGTAAATAACAAGAGACAATCCCATATCAGGTTCATGTTAAAATGAAAATTTATTTTCATTCTGAAATGTTTGAAACATTATCGCTTGGATGGATTGTACGATGCATTCAACAACATTGGGCATTCGAGCTATGGAGAAAGAAAATTCATTATTGTTTAGATATATTGTTGTTCTATCCACCAAAGAAGGCACAATTAACACCTTGGGACATGAGGTACAGTGTCTTCTGGAATGTTTACAACTTTGTTGGCCTTCAAAATCTTACCCAAAGCTTCAAAAGTAGGCTCAGCACTCAAGCCATTATGATCATGATTCTATGGATGCTCTGAAGAAGAATATGTATCCTTGACTTCTATTTCAAGCGGAACACACATCATCCTCAAAGGGATATGAATTTTTCCATCTGAACCCATTTATGCATGGAATATTTTTGAATTTGTTAGATGTTAGTTTATGAATCGATGGGCCCTTTCATTTTCTAAACAACTCCTGGGGTAGATTTACCTTGTGTGATGGTTTGGTTCGACCATGTGCTCCATAGTTTCCATACCTAGGTGGAAAATTCACATTTTAGGAACAAGTTTCCACATTTTTTTTCTTCCCTAAGACATCCCATGCACCTTGATGGACCTATCCTATGAGCCTCATATGAAGGACCTAGAGGTAAAAATGCTAACTTAAAGCTAAAGTTACTAGTAAAAGTGATGAGGCCCTTATTGCATAAAAGAATCTTTTTACACATTAAAATATGATAATGTAAAGAGATACGAATAGAACATTAGTACAATATCATGAGGATAACTGATAAGTTTTGAACTTTGGTTTTCATTAATGTTAAAGTGTCAAAGAAGACTTAGTATCCAGGTGCTAGTTTGAAGAAGTATATCCACTACATCCAGATTGTAGAAGTAAATCTAGTGTGAAGAAGTACATAAGATTATGTGCGCATGTCCCGATACATCTAGTCGTGATACTTCAAAGGTAATGTCAAAGAGGTGGTTGGACAAGTCTCGGGAGGAGAAAAAACTAGTTGGATATGTTTGCAAGTCTTGGAAGTGCACAAGACCCACCAAACGAAAGAAGTATACAAGTCTCAAAAGCATGAAAGAGTATTGGAAGCTAGAAATGGTTGTACAAGTCAAGTGCGCAAGACCCACCAAGAGATGGTACTTCAAAGGAACAAGACCCAACGGGTAGTGTTTCACAAGTGCACAAGTCCTACTATGCTAAGGACTTCGTGTGCACAAGACCCACAAGGCATGATACCTCAGTTGCACATATCATGACAAGTGGCGGATGCATGAGTAAGCTTGACCGTGAACCAAGGAAGAAGGGATTCTATGATAAACTTGTCGAAACATGGTCTGTAGAAGTCAAGTATAAACAAGAATCCAATTTGGAGAGTGAAAAGTTAGCTTGAAGATGCAAAAGTTGTAGTATTCTAATTTGGAAAGCTTCAAATTATTGGGGTATCAATGGCTCATTGAACCAACATAGCATAATCTAGCAAAGAGCTAGATGCACAAGAATAGTAATGCAGCATAGCAGATGATGCATATCATATGTGATTTCTCTAAGAAAGATGCACAAAGACAGAAATGAAGCACAAGAGACAATGCGTAGGATGATGTGATTTCTCTATGACAAATGCACAAAGACATAAATGCAGCACATCAGACAGTGCATAGGATGATGAGGTTTATTTGAGACAAGCGCACAAGAACAGAAATGAGGTATCATAGTTGGTGCACAAGAGGTTATAGTTTATCTGATACAGATGTGCAAGAATAGAACATCAAAACAATAGAGGATGTGTCGTATCATTTTAGTTTGCAGATGTGAATAAACATAACAATATGCTAAAACAACACACATATTGTAGAAGGTTATGAAACACAAGAACTAGTGTGAAAATTTATGAAGTATGAGAATTGGTGTGTAATAGTGTTGTAGTGAAGTGATGTGTGTGATGAACTGATGATAAAGCACATAATTTACGAAGAAAAAACATATGGTAGGTGCACAAAAAGGAATGTATTGCAGTAAATTTGAAGAGTGTGCAGATCAATAGAACAACAATCAAGAATATCCTACAGACATATCAGGGCGGTAGGATGGGGCAAGGAAAGGGAATTCTATGCTTCCTTCAATTCAGAGCCTATAAATCCAGGGGGTCAGTGCCTCCTTCCAGTTGGTGTTTGTAAATAAGGGAGTTGGTGCTTCCTTCAAGTTGTAGCTTATAAATCAGGGGGTTGGGGCTTCCTTCCAGTCGGTGCTGGATAATTTTGAAAGTTGGTGCTTCCCATAAATGTAATATTTATAATATAAGAAAGCATTCAGTGGTTTTCTCCCATTTGGGTTTCCACATTAAATATTGGTGCTTATGATGAATGCATAATATTGGTACTATTTATATTTGGTAAAAGTGAAAATTGTTCATAAATGTGCTTAATACTGAGTCACCCCCTTCTCAGTATTAATAATATTTCCAACAATTGGAATTAGAGAAGGTGTCTTCAATAACAGTTTAATAACGTGAACACAGATCTTTGTGCAGATATGGGTGAAAAGGAAATATCCTCTCATGGAAAAGAACCATGGTTACATGAAAATGGAATCATGGAAAATATCTCTATCACCGAAGCAAGATATGTTATTCATACTCAGAGAAAAACTATAGAAGAGGTCAAAAGGGTTGCAACCAATATCATGCAAACTCTGAAAAAGAAAGAAGAAGAGTAAAAATTATGGGATCATATTTCACTAGTCAATTGCAGGAGATGGATAAAACCTATCAAAATGAGAAACTTAAGATTGACACATTGGAAAGTGAACTTAAAAACAAGCTACTAAACAAGAAAGAGAAGAAATCTTGTCACTGAAATATAAACTCCAAAAGTCCCAAAGACAAATTGACAATGCTTGCATGGTGATCAATGAACAACAAATTCAAATTCAAGCAAGGCATATCAAGATCATTTCTCTTAAAGAGAAAAGCTCTGAGAATACAAAAATGTTTTATGAATAGAAGACTAAGTTTCTTGAAAAGGAACAAGAAGTTGAAAGACTGCAAACACAAATAAGGACAAATGAAAAGTTTTCAAAAAGCGCAGAAGTCATGAATGAGATCTTGAGAAAAAAGAGGTCACCATTTAACAAATATAGTTTAGGTTACAAGGATGGAATCAGTAAGAAACAAGATCCATCTTGTAATATCCCTCACTCTGACCCTTAGGATATGTTGGTTGTAATGTAAATATTGTGTAAATACAATGTGTGTTTTCCCTAGTGTGGAGCTCAAGGCCAAGGCCCCACTAGTGGATGTTTAGGTTTATTTGCATAGGAAAGTATTGGATATTCTGATAATCCATGTGCTAGTAATCCATGGAAGATTGTAAAGGATGTAAATAATTCCCTATAAATAAAACACCAAGGACTGGCTATGGCTGCAACAAAATGAGGGGGAACTATGTATCCACTGGGGAGTGGTGAGGGGGTGTGGGGTTGAACCTATATTGCCATTTGTCACCTAGGGAACCCCTTTGACATGTCCTAGACACCATTGAATGATGTTGTAAGGTAGTGGGTGAAGAGGACTATGCATGAGGTCATGGAGTATGGGGAAACCACGAAGGGTTGGATGACAAGGTAGGGATCTCTGTTGCCTTGATCTGCACGCTAATCCACCCCCTGGAAGTTCGTATTCCCATTCCAGGACCTTGGTTGACGATACAGACCACAGTGGAACCCTTACGCATCATAGAGAACCAAGCCAAGGAAGCAAGGGGAGAAAATCGTGAATATGTGGAAGGCCACGGTTTACAAAGCCGACTACACTTAGAAAACTCGGCATAGGAAGCAAAACAATGGGGATATCCTTGGATATGAATCCATGGGTCAATTGCAGAGTGTGAGATGCTTAGGAAACCATGAGGAAAATCCTGTGTTGGTGGCCGAAAACCTAGCTACTGGATAGCAATGTTCGACGAGAGAAAATGGAGAAGAAAACCTAAGTGGGAAGGAGTCTAGAGGTTTTAGATTGTCTGCTAAATCCTGAGAGGGATTATTTACCTTGATCTAGCATTCAAGGCCAGCCACACTTACCCAGATCAGTGCTAGAGGAAAGGGCATCCCAGGGGCTGTGTAGTAGTGAAGGGAGCCTTAACTAGGTTGACAGTGGGGTGATGGGGGTTCTTGAAACTATCTGAGATCATTGGGATATGCCCATAATCCTTGTGGAGGAACTTATTGAGCTAGAAGATGCTTACCTACCCTCCCCATTTTCCTTACAAGTTAACTGTGTATTGGATGCGTTGATGGACCGTGAACCAAGCTGTGAATGAACCTGAGAGGGACCCCTTAGTGGATACATATCCCCATCTCGGGGGTGATATAGGATTGCTGAAATAATAGAGGCTAGGAAAAGATCTATGGTTGGGTTGGAAAGTTGTAGTCCATAGTCAGTTTTCTTGGAGGATTCAATGCAAAAAGATAAGTGCCCTTGTGCAGTTTAAATGGTGTTATTTCATGTTTTATGCTATACTTATTATGTTCCAGTTATTGGTTGATGAATTACATGATATTGGATCAATAGGGAATATTGTATGATCTTAAATATGAGGTTGAAGGCATGTTTGAATGCTTCATCATTGGCTTGAGTGAACATGTTGCTAACCTTGCAGGTCATAGATTCATTGAATAGATTGGTTTCATAAGATGCGTTTAGTTATGCATGCATCTAATTGCCTATGGGAATGGTCCATTGATGAATAGGATTGTATGCCTATGCATTTTTCTTAAGTCTGTGTTTATGTTGTTTTTATTCCCATGTTGAATGCTAGATACATGCTAGATGTGTGGATGGATAACCTTACATTCTCCCTATGTTTATTGATGCATGAAGCTGCCTACATGAGTCATGTATCATGCCATTGCACAGATACATATTTTTATTTACCCTTGGTACTGTGTAATTATGCCTGAGGAACAGGACTAATCCTTGAATTCTTTCATCACTGTGCCTGGGAGAAATCTGTGAATGTATTCTATTCTATGGGTGTGGATCATATTTCATTACTAGTGCTCATGTAGTATGCTTAAGCCTATTTGCAATTCCTTTGATGATGCTTTGAACTGTCCTTGGATGAATTATGGATAAGTCTGGTAAATGTGAAGGACCACATCAACCAGGATTTGGGGAAAGGAATGGACACCCTATGGGTCAGATGAAGGAGAGAATTATTGGCAGAAGTGGAGCAGAGCTCCTTGCAGAAGGTCAATGGTGCATTGAGGAAGTCATAGGCCATATTTTAGTTGGAAAATTGACAAGGTTAGAGTGTTCGGATTGGATAAAGGATTGTACCATTGGATAGATCTCTCCAAGATATTTCCAATGGTACCATCCTTGTCCAATTTGGAACAAGGATGAGGGAGTTATCACCCTCTGAAGTTTTCCTTAGAAGCTTGCTAGAGCAGGGGTCTATGTTCTCGACCTTTCCGCATCCGCAATGTGGATTACGGAGGTTAGGGACCGATCGTTGGAGCGGCGTGGTTGGATTTCCACATTTCCACATCCACAAGAGGATTGTGGATTGCAAAAGGTAATTTTCCCCGAGATTCGAAATATGGACTTCTACATTTCCGCATCCGCAAGCAGGTTGCGGATTGCGAGTTGCGGGAGGTCAGTTTCCATGGGGTTAGTGCATTTGGTTTCCATATTTCCCCACACACAAGTGGGTTGCGGATTGCGGAGGGTGATTTTCCGGATTGGCGAAATGGGCATTCCGATTTTCGATTTCCGCAAGGTGGAACTGTGGATTGCGGAAATCAAAAAGGAGAATTCATCGGAGCTGCATATAAAGGCAGCAATTTGACTTCTGACTTCTGATTTCCACATTGCGGATTGCAGAAGTTGGGAGGGCTATTTTGATGGAGTGGTGAAATTAGCAATCTAACTTTCGAGTTCCACATGCGGACTGTGGAACGCGGAATGCAGATTGCGGATCCGAGCCCATTGTGGTTGTTTGTGAAAATGGAAGAAGTTAGAAAAAAAAAGATATGTGAGAGGGTCTCCCATGGCCTCTGAAGGCCACAAGGGATGTCGGGGAACGTGACAAAGTGGTATCGGAGCTTCAGTTACAACATTGGGGCTGCTTTGGGGCCAAAGCATGAGTTACAAGCATAGAGATTCCATGAATTGGATCATGCTATGATGGAGAATTGGAAAGGGATAATTCCTTAACCCTTGTCTTACTCTTACGTTTATAATTATGAACTTGCATACAGAAACCTATAACATAGGAATGCTGAAAATACAATAGGTTAGATAGATTAAATGTTTATGCATAGTAAGCATAGTAAGAGATAAGGCATAGTGCATTGAACTTACTTGTGTTGCATGTGATATTGCATATTGGAAAATGTTATTAATGAAGAACATTGCATTACAGTTTGAATGCACACCTAACAAAGATATGTAGAAAATATTTTTTTTGAGATGCCTTGCTTACACTTGCTTGGGAGATGATGAAAGTGCAGTTCTAGTGGTTCTTCATTTTACCAAGACAATAGAAGTAGGGTTGAAGATGAGGATGATGAGGATGATATTGCATGTGACCAAAAACCCTATGAGAAGGTTGGGTGCAACGAGTCTATGACCATGAAGGTTGGTGGGAGGACAGTGTATTCCTTGGTAAGAAGCCAATTGATCAAGTAAAAATAGTATGTTGATGGCAGGCATAAAGGTAATGTTTATGTCTACTGATTTCATAAGTGTTGAGAAAGGATGGGTGAGAATCCTTAACCATGTTTTAATCTTAATAAAATAATAGGCATGTGATAGTGTGTGCATTTATGTGAATGAAATTCCACATGGTATGGTAAGGTAGGTGATAGTAACGAAATAGGCCTCATACCATGTGACTGTTTAGAAATTTAGAATACATCGCATAAAGGACATGTCATGCTATGTTTATGTTGTTTATGGGTTGATAACTAGGGTTAGTAAGGACTTATAGTCCTGATATGGTAGTGCTATAGTAGTGCATTCTATATGAGATAGCCCTAGTTAGGCCATATGTGTTTGGATGGTAGAATGCATGACATTATAACATAGTATTGATGGATCATATGCATTAAAAGACATTATAAAAATGTGGTTGCATTAAGTGAATGCAAAGTAAAATATCATTTAAATGTTGTAAATGTGCATGCATGAGTGTAGGTGCACATGTTGTAATACATTGCATGAATGCATGGTTATGGTGCATGTTATATTGCAAATTAAATAGTGAATGAAATGATGAATTGATGACAATTCTAGAATCATTCCATGACCTACTATGAATGCAGGAGAGTGAGTGCATGAGGAAGACAATCATGTTTTATGGGTTTCCAGAATGCTCTGTGGAAGGATAGAGCTGCATAAAACAAATGGCTGAGAAGTGATGAGTATTTAAAGTTTCATTTAAATTGTATAAATGATGTGACTATACTTTGCAATTTTAGTATGATAATGGTTCAAATGAAGCAAATGTGTTTTTGTGAGATATTGAAATGCTAACAGCTGACGTGCTTGAGTTACTAAATGTTATAATTCAGAAAATTACTTCAATGACTGTGGCAGCAATGAAAATGTTACGTGCATGAAGAACTTACAAATTGTTTGGCTGACTTAAGTTTTCAGATTTCAGGAAGGAATGGCTTGGGTGTGGCAACGTGGGTAAGGCCATATTGAAGGCTGGAAATTACCACGAATAAGAGCCAAACTTCAAGAGAAGAGTCTCACGGTTGTAATATAAAATTATGAACAACACTTATTTCCAATTTCAGATTTGAAACCCTCTAATTTAAGTTTATGGGAATAATTACATGGTGGCAAATTCTGAATTTTTGTAGAAGGCAAAATTGTAATTTTAGATTGAAATTATTATGATGAATATCTCATCGCAATGAAATGGGACATGTATTGTTGTAGATTTAAATTTTATTTAAAATTTTGATAATATCTTATGTAAGTGAGATGCTAAAGATTATGCCAGTATGGAATAAGTGAGCTATGGAACGTGAAAGAGGTTGGGATGGAAAATCGAGGGATTGTCAACTCAGAGAAGGGAGCCCCCATTCCTCGCAAATGAAAAAGAAAAGATGCAACTGCAAAATGGATGAATATTCTGTAACCCTAGCTGGGAATTTGCATGTCTAGTTATTAGATTTAATATGCAGAGCATGTGTTACTATTTCATTATTATTTTGGATTGCTTGAAGTGTGATTAGGGCCTACATGCTCACATAAGGAAGGGCACACACCTTTATGGTGCAGGGTTATGTTAGGGTTTTCAATATTGACCACACCCTAACGGAATGGACACATTCATGGTGTTTCAGTATTTGATAGTGAATGTTATGAAATATGTTTACAATTTCATAGTAGCAGTACTAATGAGCCTGCTTACCCCTCTTTTTTTGTTAGCTTGAACATCTACAATTTGGTGTTGCACACTAAAGAAGCAAAGTGAAGGGGTTGTTATTAGGGGTTGTGGGGAATGGTGTTATGTGTATGAAGGGTTTTGTGTGTGAAATGTTGATGCATGCCTATGGCTCCATAGTAGAGCCTTGACCTGGAAATGGTCATGGTGCAGTTTCCTTCCATTTACCTCTGACCTAGATGGATGTGTTGTCTTGGCAATGGAGAGGGAAAACTAGGTATGTGACTGGTTTGGAACCATCAATGCCTGAGAACCCAGTCGGTGTACTGGCTTGGCATTGACTATTTGGATGGTGTGGAGTGGCCTATCTGCTAGCAAACATCCATTCCAAAGGTGATCCCAAGGCTTGTAAAGTAAAGAAAGACCATGTGAACTAGAGAAGAAATGTCGAATACAGATAAGTATTCAATTGCCATCTATTTCGTATTCTGAATAATGAAAGATTTCATGTACAAGTCTTATAACAACCAAGATGATACACTATTGTTTCTTTGTTGGAAACCTTGGTCATTGAAGGAAGCAAGAAGCCTTGAAGGCATCCTAAGGATGCATGGGGACATGTAACTATTCTAGAGAGCTCAGTATGAGAAGTAATGGGGATGGTTCTAGTGGACTTGTGTGGGTTCTAGCAGCCAAAGTTTTTATAGGAAGTCATGGGGAAAGAGTTCCCTAGATGAGAGGCCTAGGATAGACCTTAGACACTAAGTGTCATAGCCAAGAAATGGAAAGTCAAGCATTCACATTGAAGTGAAAGAGGCTAGGAGCATGGAACCATAGTGGTAGTGTGGCTCCGGATTGGAGCAAGACTAAAACTCTTACTCCCCTCTTTCCTTTTTAATTAATGCATTTTAGAAAACAAAAAATTGTTGAATGTATGACGTGACTCAAAATAGATTGTGTTTAATTGCTTGAAATAAATTGTGAATGCTGAAATAGTAACTTTCCTGTGAAGGAATGGACATGAATGAGTTCATGTGTATGATTGGGCAAGAATGAAATGTATGGAAGTCTCATGATAAAGCATGAACTTTCCATTCCAATTGGGAAATTAATTGACTGAATTTAATGTTTGTATTATGCTTGGACTAACAAGAATTACCATGATAAATTTCACAGGTGAGAAATTAAAGTAATTGGTTGCAGTAGTTACAAGGAAAGTGGTGTTATAAAGTAAAGTGTGGGTAGATGTACATATTGGCCATGGAAGCAGACCAAAGGGTTTTAGATTTGGCTGAAAACCTTCTTCAAACAATTTCCAAGACACAAGAAAATCTTGAAGAAATGATCAAGATACAAAAGCACCAGAATGAGATGAACCATAAGGCCTTGCAAGACTCTATTTGTATGCAAAGGGGGGTAAGAAAAATTCTCAAAGAAACTAGTAGTGGATCAATGAAGAAGCATTCACACAATTAGTCCACTAAGAAAAGTTCTAGGTGGGAAGAATCAAAGGAAATTGAGCAGGAAAAGATAAAGCAACCACTCAAAATGTTGGAATTGTGGAGGAATCATTGCCTCCACATATGCCCAAAAAAGAACAACAAGAGAGATAACAACCATGAATATTTCAAGCTTGTATATCAACTGAAAGATCAAAGCTAGTAGGTGCAGCTTGTGGAAGCCAAAGGACCTAGTCTTGAAGGTTCAAAGTAAAGAGAAAAATGCAGGGGTAGACCTGCAACCTTTTTTTGTAATTTTTGGACATGTGTATATTATATATGTATTCCTAAGTGTTGGAACAATGAGGATGGTGTTATTATAAGGGAGGGAGGATGTAATATCTCTCATTATGACCCTTAGGCTATGTTGGCTATAATGTAAATATTGTGTAAATACATTGTGTGTTTTCCCTAGCACGGAGCTCAAGGCCAAGGTCCCACTAGTGGATTTTTAGGTTTATTTGCATAGGAAAGTATTGGATATTCTGATAATCCATGTACTAGTAATCCATGGAAGATTGTAAAGGATGTAAATAATGCCCTGTAAATAAAACACCAAGGACTGGCTATGGCTGCAACAAAATGAGGGGGAACCATGTATCCACTAGGGAGTGGTGAGGAGGTGTGGGGTTGAACCTAGACTTCCATTTTTCACCTAGGGAACCCCATTGACATGTACTAGACACCATTGAATGTTGTTGTAAGGTAGTGGGTGAAGAGGACTGTGCATGAGGTCGTGGAGTATGGGGAAACCCCGAAGGGTTGGATGGAAGGGTATAGAGCTTTGATGCCTTGATCCACTTGCTACTCCACCACCTGGAAGTTTGTATTCCTGTTCTGGGACCTTGGTTGATGATACATACCGCATTTGAACCCTTATGCATCACAAAGAACTGAGCCAGGGAAGAAAGGGGAGGAAATCGTTAATCGATGGAAGGTCACGATTTACAGATCCGACTACACTTAGAAAAATTGACGTAAGAAGCAAAACGATGGGGCTATCCTTGGATCTGACTCTATGGGTGAATTGTAGAGCGTGAGATGCTCAGGAAACTGTGAGGAAAACCATTCATTGGTGGCCGAAAACTTAGCTGTTGGATTGTGTTGTTCGACCAGAGAAAATGGAGAAGAAAACCTAAGTGTGAATGATCTTAGAGGTTTTAGATTTTCTGCTATAGTGTGAGAGGGATTATTTACCTTGATATAGCATTCAAGGCCATCCACACTTACCCAGATCAGTGCTAAACGAAGGGGCATCCTAGGGGGCATGTAGCAGCGAAGGAAGTCTTACCTAGGATGAGAGTTGGGAGATGGGAATGCTTGAACCTATCTGAGATCAATGGGATATGACCATATGCCTTATGGAGGAACTTATTAATCTAGAAGACCCTTACCTACCCTCCCCATTTTCCTTACAAGCTAACTGTGTGTTGGATGCCTTGATGGACTGTGAACCAAGCTGTGAATGAACTTGAGAGGTACCCCTTAGTGGATACATAGCCCTAGCTCAGGGGTGATCTTTGATTCCTGAAATAATAGAGGCTAGGCAAAGATCTATGGTTGGGTTGGAAAGTTGAAGTCCATAGTCAGTTTGCTTGGAGGATTCAATGCAAAAAGATAAGTGCCCTTGTGGTGTTTAAATGGTGTTATTTCATTTTTTATGCTATGCTTATTGTGTTCCAGTTATTGGTTGATGAATTACATGATATTGGATCAATAGGGAACTATATATGAGCTTAAATATGAGGTTGAAGGCATGTTTGAATGCTTCATGATTGGCTTGAGTCAACATGTTGCTAACCTTGCAAGTCATAGATGCATTGAATAGCTTGGTTTCATAAGATGTGTTTAGTTATGCATGCATCTAATTGCCTATGCATTGTGTTTAAGATTGTGTTTATGTTGTTTCTATGCCCATGTTGTATGCTCAATACATGTTAGATGTGTGGATGGATAATGTTACATTCTCCCTTTGTTTATCGATGCATGAAGCGTCCTACATGAGTCATGTAGCATGCCCTTGCACATATACATCTTTGTATTTACCCTTGGTACTATCTGTAATTATGCTTAAGGAACATGACTAATCCTTGCATGCTTTCATCATTGTTCCTAGTATAAATATGTGAATGTATTATATTCTATGGGTGTGGATCATATTTCATTACTAGTGTTCATGTAGTATGCTTAATCCTATTTGTAATTCCTTTGATAATGCTTTGAACTTTCCTTGGATGAATTATGGCTAAGTATGGTAAATGTGTAGGACCACTCCAGCCAGTAGTTGGGGAAAGGAATGTATACCCTGTGGGTTATATGAAGGAGAGAAGTCTTGGCAGAAGTGGAGCAGAGCTCCTTACAGAAGGTCAATGGTGCATTGAGGATGTCATAGGCCATATTTAAATTAGAAAATTGACAAGGTTATATTGATCGGATTGGATAGGGGATCATACCATTGAATATATCTCTCCAAGAGCTTTCCAACGGTGCCATCCTTGTCCAATTTGGACCAAGGATGAGGGAGTTATCACCCTTTGAAGTTTTCCATAGAAGCTTGTTGGTGCAGGGGTCTATGTTCCCGAACCTTCTGCATCCGCAAGGACCCTTCCACATCCACAATGTGGATTGAGGATTGAGGATGTCAGGGACTGATCGTTGGAGCGACATGGTTGGATTTCCACATTTCCGCATCCGCAAGCAGATTGTGGATTGCGGAATGCGGGAGGTAATTTCCCTAGGGATTCAAAATATGGATTTTCGCATTTCCACATACACAAGAAGGTTGCAGATTGTGGGTTGAGGGAGGTCAGATTCCATGGGGTTGGTGCATTTGGTTTCCAAATTTCCACATCCACAAGCAGGTTGTGGGTTGCGGATTGCGGAGGGATATTTCCCGGATTGGTGAAATGGGCGTTTCTATTTCCAAGTTCCGTAAGGCAGAAATGCGGATTGTGGAAATCAGAAAGCAGAATTCATCGGAGCTGCGTATTTGGGCTTCCGCATTTTTGAATCCCGCATGTGGATCGCATATTGTGGGATGTCGAAAGGGAAATTCTCCGGGTAGCGATTTGACTTCCGACTTCCAACTTCTGCCTTGTCGATTGTGGAATTCAGGAGGGCGATTTCGACAAAATGGTGAAATTGGCAATCTGACTTCCAAGTTCTCCATTCATACTGTGGAATGTGGAATGCTGATTTCGGATCGCAATGGTGGACTGTGGATCCGAGCCCATTGCAGATGTGTGTGAAAATGGAATAAATTGGAAAAACAAGATATGTTAGAGGGTCTCCCATGGCGTCCAAAGGCCACTAGGGAGGTCGGGAAACATGACACATCTCTCAAGGAAGAAAATGAAGAATAAAATCAAAGTACAAATTACTAGAATATTGTGCAACTAAAAGAACTATACTTACTCAAAACTATTGAATGTTGGAAGTGTAACATGGTTGGACATACTGGAAAGTTATGTAAGAATATATAGTCTATTACAAGTGCAATAAAATTGGTCACAAAGCTCAAAACTATGGACATGCAAAGAAATTCAACCAATATTGGAAGAATAAAACAAGCAAGACAAATGAGGAATCTCATCTCGTTCTTTACAAAAGAAGGAATACTCTTGCAAATCAAGAAAAATAACAATGTAGAATGATTTGGAGAAGAAAGTATGTAGATAAAGGTAATAGCTTGATTCCATGTGAAGTTATTAAATAAATGACTGAAAACATGACTAAGCCCTTTGTACTAAATGAAATTGTGGATAACTTGGGAGATCAATCTATCTCCACTCCAATACAAGATTAATCCACATACAAACTAACTTGTTGCAAAAAGAAGATTATGCACAAAAGCAGACTACGAAAAAAGGTGAGCATTAATGACTAGCGGAGTAGTGACAATAGTGGTGATCAATTAAGGCGAGGCATCAGTAATTATTGGGAAAATATGGTTAGTTGAATTTGGACAAGATCAATAAATTTTTTGTGAAAATCGAAACATTCCAGTTTTAAAAAACAAACCAAATCTCGAAAAATATGCATAGAACGGAAAAGATTATTGACAAAGGAAAGTTGTTGAACCCGTTATAAGTCGTATATATCACTAATTTGAATCCCCACATCTACTGAGAACATTATCTATAGAGTGAACAATTGTGAGGAAAGGTTAAAGCTCGAAAGCCATGGAACCCAAGAGAGAATGTAAGACAAAGACTCCATTCGTGAATGTGCAAGGAGAATTTACACAAACACTAGGTGCCTATTCATCAAAGCTTGTAAAGGTCCCTCATTACTACATTCCATCCAGAAAACCTACTGCAGTGCTTGTTAACCTACCCAATGTAGAATATTCGTACATACCGACACATAAGGCTTCAAAAGGTGTGATAGTGGAAGAAAATCTACTCAGGCAACTGTACAAGTTCGGGTTTGCAAATTATGATATCACCAACCATAAAAAAATTCCTTGAATTGGTTATGCACAAGTACATGGAAAAGAGGGTCAGTCTAGACCCTAAGGTACTAGTTGTAATGGAGCTCCAAACATGGGAAAATGGGCTGTCAAAATCGTGGATACTGAATTTATTGGAGATCCCCCACTTTTGAAGGTCCCCAAAGGTGAAAATGTGTGTAAAAGGGTTGTTACAACAAGTGCATGGTGGGTTCCTATGGGTGACAACACCTATCTTCATTGACACCAAGATGATTTATTTGATCACAAGGATAACTACCATAGGCGAAGATGCAAGCCTTCTTATGGAAAGGAGACAAGAGAAAACAATTGGAAAAAAGATGGATGAAAAATATGGAACTCAATGGGCCGTCAGAGGATACTTAGTCGCGTAGATAAAATATGGTGTTGTGATATTTCTTTTCCAGATACTAGCCTGCAAGCCATTTCAAAAGAGTCAACAGAAACAAGTCTTAGCAGCGACCATTATATCCACAGAGAAATGTGTGGAGGGAGTGCAGATGAACTCGTCAATGTTTTTGCTGAACGAATTTATGGAGGACTTCCAGGAAACACAAGAAAAAGGCACACCCTTCCATTATAATTGGTTATTGATTTGTATTGCGCTGATAGGATGGAAAGAAGCAGAAGGCAGTCAATTATTTGACAGAAACAGGAGACCATTCCTAGCAGCTAGGTATACAAAGCTGTGTTTTTATAATATTGTGCACAGACAAACATTAAAAAACATCAACAACATCATCCACCAACTTGTCCTCTTATTTATACTTGACTTGTTCAGATAATGTGTCCAAAAGTTGGTCGTAGCATCCCTTTTTCCTTGCTTTATGGTCAAGCTAACTTATACATCTGCCACGTGTCATGATCTACGCAACTGAGGTATCATGCCTTGTGGGTCTTGGGCACATGAGGTCCTTGGCATAGTGGGACTTGTGCACTTGGAAACCACTACCCCTTGGGTATTTCACCCTTGAAGTACCATCTCTTGGTGGGTATTTCACACTTGACTTGTCCAACCATTTCTAGCTTCCAAGACTCTTGCACGCTTCCGAGACTTGTATACTTCTTTCATTTGGTGTATATTGCACACTTCTGTGACTTTCATACATGTACAACCGCTTCTTTCTCTTGATCCTCTTGCATACTTCCGAGACCTATCCAACCACCTCTTTGAAATTACCTTTAAAGTATCATGAATAGATGGATTGGGACTTGCGCAGATAGTCTTATGTACTTCTTCAAACTGGATTTACTTCTACAATCTAGATGTACTGGATATACTTCTTCAAACTGGCACATGGATATTAAGTCTTCTTTGACACTTTGACATCAATGAAAACCAAATTTCAATAGGACTTTGAATATGATGAGGTAATTGGATAGAAGTATATGTTTAAGAATTCCATCAATACAAAGCTCGATTGCTTGTAAAAATATATAACCAAATTCATATGTTAATTATTAGGGAACTTAAGTATTTTTAGTATTCATTACAACTTTGGACTTATCTATTATCAACTAGAGATAAAGTATAAATTCGTAAATGGTTGGTTGGACAACTGGATTTACAAGGATGTATTGTCCCCTTCAATGACTAAATTATTATCGTTACTGCATTTTCCTTGGTTTAGGATATTTTCAAGCTAAATTAAAACTATATAAAAAATAAGTATTTTCTCCCTTCTTATCCCAATACATATTGATAGAAATAAAATGTCCGAAAGTAAACATTAAACCACATTTCACATATATATGTTGATCAATACGCATCAACATGGGAGGTAGGTGATGAAGACCAATGAAAGAGGACTATGCACTCTTCAGTTATCATAGTAACCCAAGTTTCCAATTAGCTTGAGTTCCAATAAAAATAAAATTGAATATATATGCGACCAATTGTTTTACAAGTCATTCATCTAAATATTGAAGATGGTGATGTGCATAGTTGGACAACTATACATTTGGTTGTTTCTTTTTTCTTATAGTTGTTATCATGTATTTTGATTAATATATTACATATTAACTATTGAGTATCATCTTTTTAGTACATTTTTCCAATTTAAGGAAACCATTTTGACAGCCATTTTCCTTTAAAACATTTTACGTTCAGATAATTGTGGCTAAATTTGACCTATATGTTGTTTCCTTCTTAATAAATCTGCATTTTATGATGGTAATTTACAACTTCAAACACCAACAATACTAGATATTTATTTAAAGGTAGGAACAAATCAATAATGTTGAAATATAGTGGTTTCATGCCAAATAATGGGGTATTTTTTACCCATACTATCATTGTTTCAAAATTAAAGAAGAATAGACTCTTCTAGTGTAGCAAGAACATAGAGACGCATTCTCAAAACAAATAGTGCACTGATAGTAGTTCTTTGTGGAACAATTATTGTTCTTGATTTCCTACTTCATTGTCTTGTCTCATTATATTTTCTTTCAATATAATGTGCTATTGTACTAATTTTATATCATTTTTATCATGTAGGCTTCACTTTTGGTTTCTATATTGATTTGGAATTTCAATTGTATAATATTAAGTAAGATGTCAAACATGGATCGTGGAAAGAAAAATAAAACATTAAAACAAACGGATGTAATATCATATTTTCAAAAGCCTCAATCCAATATTCCACATCCTATTCATGCTTTGAGCTCTCTTGAGAAAGCTATCCGTGAGAGAGATGTCAACACTTTTGAGAATGCATCTACAACCCATACAATGGATGGTAGAATACATTCCTCTAGTGATCAAAGTGGACAAATGCATTTTCATCATAAATTGGTAGTTCACATGTTGAATAATTTTCCTTACAAGGTGACATAGTCCATTCACGGAAAAGGAAAAAGGGCCAATGGGACATAGGGAGATGGTTCCAATCTGATTGGGTCTCAAGATTCCCATTTATTGAACCAATACCTCTTGCAAATGAGAATGAATTATCACGAGAAGTTAAATGTATTTCATGTAGTTGGAAACTTGGAAAGGTAGTGAAATTGATGATGAAGTTAGACACAATAGAGAAGCATGTTGGAAAGGTGTATCAATAAGGAAACTATAAATGATGAAAATAAATATTTTGCTAGATGGAAATCTCTTAGCCAATGTCGACATCTCCAATATGAAGAGGAATATTATAAATTCTTAATAAATAAGAGAAAACTCAAGGAAAGTGGAGGAACCATCACATATCAATATGTAAATATGATGGAAACAAATTTGTTATAGAATATGATACAATTTAGCACTGTATTTCACATCCTATCCAATGGTCGTCCTATGACAGATTATCCAAAAATGAAAAAATATCTATCTTTATTCAAGTGCCAAATTTTCCATCTTCTCTATGGCCTTTAACGAGTGGTTGGGAATGGGGAAAATATCTAGATCAAGTAGAAAAGGATGATATGAAAGAGAAGATTGTAAATGCTACATTTTTGTCACTATCTTTGGATGAGATTACAACTATTGATAATAATTCATGGATTTGCATGAGAATTTATATGGTTAATGACCATATCAGGCATTCCTATCTACTTGGAATTCATAAAATCAACAATAGTTCCACAACAGAAAATATTTATGAACTTGTTATTAATATTTTGAAGCAAATTGGTGGTATGGATCATTCAATGATCACAAAAAAATTAGTATGTGTTGGAATAGATGGAGCATCAGTAACATAGGGACAAAGGAACAAACTTTGTGCCATACTTCAACTCTAAACAACTTCACTGCATATGTTTAGTATTCATTGTATGGCTCACGGGATGAATCTTGCATTTAAAATAGTGAGAAAATTTCCATTGGTTTCAAAAGTTGAATATCTTGTATGTGAGGTTCATACATAGTTTTGTTGGAGTCCCAAATGATTTTTAGAGTTTAAAAAATTTTCCGACTATGTTACAAATGGAAAAAAACTTTTAAAATATGTTGATAAAAGATGGATCTCATTGAAGGGACCATCTAAAAGACTATTCAATGAATATTCATCCTTGGTAGGGGTGATGTATGAACATTTCTTAAGTGTAGAAAAAGATCAAACTCTTCTCTTTCTACGAACTGATATAGAGACATTATTAACATTGGTTGGAATTCTTCCTATGCTTCATGAAATGAATAGCCTCATGAAGATGTCTCAGATTCACACGATGTATGTTGGTGAATACACAAATGCAAGAAAATTAGCATGCCTTGCATTGGATAATTTGTATATGATGGCATAATCTTTTATAGGTCTAGCATTTACAAATTGGACTAAGATAATCAACATAGAAAATGATGATTTTTTTCTAAGTTTGATGAACAATGGATGCTATGTATGGTAGTGCATGGGAATATGGTTCCCTTTTATTATAATTATAAGATAGAAAGAACCACCGAAGAGTTCCCTGTGTCAAGAGAATGATTTGACAATGCTGTGATTTCAATGAGACACAACATGATAGAAATCACAAAATCACTATCATCAGAGATAAGATAACAATTTCCTTGAGATGAATTGTTGGAGGCCATGCTTGTGGTATGCCCTTAATATTGGAACAATTTTCAACATTTAGAAACTTTAAAGGTTGAATTTATATCAAAATGAAAGACTTTGCCGATCCATTTTTGTCAAGAGGCCCAGATACAAGGAGAACATATTCAAGGTATTTTAGATCGAAAAAAATTGTCACATCAAACCAAATTCTTTACTGAAACAATGTGGTTGCAATTTTCTAAGTTGGAAAATCCTCTAGAATATGGTGCAATTACAAGATTATGAACTAAACTCGGTGGTAGTGAAATCCTATTGCAAAGAATGTCAAAATATTTCAAATTAGCGGATTTATGTCAAACCATGATTTTTGGATTAGTGGAGGATGAGAGAATGTTTAGTGCATTATCATTCTTGAAGTCAAAGTTGAGGAAAAATCTTGATAAAAATGTGGATACATGCTTAAGATTATATGGAACAAGGTATGAGGTTGACAACTTTCCATATGAAAGAACACTAGCTCTTTGGCGATCATATCATGAAAGAAGGGGAGAAATTTGCAATATAAAAAATTCTCTAATGTACTTGATATGGAACGTAGTGTTTTTGAGGATCATAATGATGGTTCATCTGGAGAAGATCATGTTCAGAATGTCGAAAATAAGGACCACGGTCGGAATGTGAATTGGAAAATTGGTTTAACTTAAGGTTGTATATGATCAAATATATGAGGGACTCCTTGGTCTTATTTTGGTCTAGGTGTTCCATGGACCCTTGTTGGTGATCAACATATGTGAATTTGAGGTTGCGTTTCAGGTAAAAATAGATTCTACATTGTACTTTTTTGTTGTAACATTGATGTTTTGACCTACATTTCCCTGATACAAATTATTTTAAGATTGATGTTTTGATGTTTATCTCTTACATTGTTTATTTCTTGTATGTGGCAGGAAATGATGTTGGAATTTGACAAAGCTAGGCCTAGGAGCTATGATGCTATCTATTCACATAGATAGTGTCCTAGAATTAAAGGATAAATAACTATTTTTACAACACTTTCGCTAAGCAATAATGGGCTCATTCAAGTACGTGAAACCATGCTGGTGTCTAGCTCTAATATCTTGACAAAATTTTATGGTTTGTTTATTGCTTTTATTTGAAGAATTTTGTCAATATTTTGAAGTTTGAGTGTATTTTAGTTAAATATTGTGTTAGTCCCTTGAATGCTTGTAGTTCTCATTTGGTGCTTGATTGAACCCTTTGTTGTATCTTGATTCAATATTGGTTTTAGTTTATTTCCATTGATTTAGGGATTGAGAAAATATGTTTTTATTTCCTTTCAATTGCATGAATTAACTGTCTTCACTTTTTCGAATCTATTATGATGATTGTATATTTTGTTTGTAAATACTTATCGTTATTCATAAAAATAAATTATCTCTACATAGCTAAGCTTAGCAAAAAGTGGTCTATGCACTAGGTTCCTATGCATTGATCGTAGGGGACCTACTGGTACGAGACCAGCATTCCTCTAATGCAAATGGCATAATTACAACACATAATTGACTTAGCCACCATAGGCATAAATGGCTAGTGGACGCAAAGACAAGGAGTTCACAAATCAAATAACTATAGAGTTAGAAATAACCTAATTGGGAATACACTATATTAAGGTTGTGGGTCTTGATGAGACTCCATGTTGTAATGATGGTTCGTGGGTGTCATAATCACTCCACAATGTAAACTTTATGATTCTATCGGTTTGTCAGTTTGTCAAGATTCAAGTCCCCACATGTCCATTGGACCATTAAGGGATGAGATAATAAGTGGAGTCCCCACTTGCCCTGAATCTAGTTAGTGCAGTTTTGTTTCATTAAAACCTTCTACTCGTGACTCTAAGTGTTTTGTTATTGATGATGTGATTTATGTTATTTGATTAACTTTGTTGTTCCTCTATTTTTGAAGTAGGTTGGAAAGTATTTATGGTAGCAAGATCACTATATGTCAATTTGAGGTTGCATTTTAGCTAAAAATAGATTCTATATTTTGTGTGTTTTTCATTGTAACATCGATGATTGGGACTACATTTCCTTGATGTAAGTTATTTAAGATTGTTGTTTTGACATTTAACTATTGCATTCTCTTTCCTGCTTGTGACAGGAAATGAAGTTGGAATTTGACAAAGATGGGGCCTATCTCTTCACATAGATAGTGTCCTAGTATTAAAGGATAAATAAATAATTTAACAAGACTTCCACTAAGCAAGAATGGGCTCATTCTAGTACATGAAACCATGTTAATGTCTAGCTCTGATACGTTGGAAAATTTTCATGGTTTGTTTACTTCTTATGTTTGTAGTATTATGTCTATTGTAGAAGTTTGGGTTTATTTTGGTTAAAGATTGTGTTAGTCTCTTAAATGCTTCTAGTTCTTATTTGATGCTTGATTGAAGCCTTTGTTGTAGCTTCATTAGTTTCATTTGATTTCCTTTGATTCAATGGTTTGAGGAAAGATGTTTTTATTTCCTTTCACTTCCATGAATTAAGCATATTCACTTTTTAGAATGTATTTACTTATTTCAAATTTTCTTTGAAAGTACTTATCAGTATTCAGAAAGAGAAATGATCTCTACATAGCTAAGCGAAGAGGAAAACGGTCTATGTACTAGGTTCCTATGCATTCATCATAGGAGACCTATTGGCATGAGACCAACATTCCTCTAATGTAATTGGCATAATTTTCATATGTCATGCGAAAAAATGGATTATATTAGAAAACCCTAATGGGGAAGAAAACGAACTGTACCAAATGATAGTTCCTTTTGTCATTTAATTCTACCATTTTCATTATTTGGATTGAAATCATCAATACAATATAAATTAGGGTGCACTTAATCTTATATTAATGACCATCTTTTATTGTACGTTTCAGGTTCCACAACAACCTTTGTTATGTTGTTTTATTCATCAGTGCATGTACATGATAGCTCATTCTCGATACCTAGTTGATATGCATATTTCCATCTTGTTTCCCACCAACTTTTAACTTAGGTTCAAACATGATCACAAACTAAACTACTAAAAATGACATTGGAAACTTATCATTATCATTTATCAATTATTGTATCTATTATCGATGCATATGCCTTTGAGGGAGGTTAGTAGAAATGAATTCCAACTCATCTTCATCTCTTGCCATGTGTTGCAATGATCTACAAAACATGTTGGTCAGGTAGTAATTCCCCAAATACTTTGAAATAAGTGGAACCAATCCACCAATTGATCGATTGATATTCTCTATTCCCTCAATGTCAAAATTATTTTGCAACTATATGTCTAGTTAATAACCTTTGGAAATTATTTGTATTCCTATGTGCGAATCGAGATATATTTGGCAACTATTCTCCTAAAAATTTCAATAACATCCTTAAATAATTGTTTTTTTTCTTTGCATAGAGCCTAGGTGCTCAAAGACTTGTCTTCTTAATCTCAAATACTTCATGATCATTAATATATGCTTAGGTATTGAACCTCCTTTGTTGATTGCATTTGTTTTTATCATAGATGGATGGCTTAGTATGATGCCATGGAGTCCAGATTGGTATATCTTTGTTTCATGTGATGGTGACATGGATAATTTATGATTTCATTTGATATGGATAAACATAAGGGAAGACAAGGTAAAAGGCCATTTGATATGTTGATTTACTTTCTCCAACCTTTTGTTTGTCATGGAGGTAAGGTACATTTCTCTTGATTCAACTATCCAACTTTGTTTACTTCAAATTAGCATGCTCAATGTTATCAATGGTTGTCGGTTGATATTAATGAAATTATTCTTTGAGTTGTGTGTTGTCTAAGCTTCATGGATATTCAAATTTCATGGTGATATATTTTGTTTGATGGGTCCTATTATACCTAAACTTGCACTTTCACAATGCAAAGTCCAACACATCAATTAGGATAGGCTTGGTGTAACCTTAGATGTGATTCCAATTGTCAATTCAACATCCACCTGTTTCACTTAGTACATAAAATAGATTAGATAGCAAGAAAAGTGTTATAATAGATTTAATGATGTAGATTGGATCCATCCAGACTAGACATTTTTCTCTTGGGTTATGGAGTCTCATGTGAAGACAGAGTCTGAAGGTGAAATGTTGAAAAAATTAACAGGATATTGCAAAAAGTAAGACCTACTAATTAAACTAATTAGGCTTTATATCAATACTGGATGAAACTAATTTAAACCATTGAATTTTTTTGCACAACCACAAATATATCATGAACCATGTAATTAGAGTCTTAGACAGAAGTTATAACCAACAATATTATTATTCAAAGCTTCATAAAAAAATAGCCTTATGACAATGATCACAGATACATCATGTCTTGCACAATACAACAAGGAGTAGCAGGAGACACACTATTGAATTCCCCTAAATCAAACTCCCGGGGAACAACCAAAATCCACACAAAAGATGGATTCAAGCAAGTACATTAAAGACATTGGTTGCAACATTGATATAATAGCCCAACCTACACAGTAGAAATTAGATGGAAGGAACTATGAAATCAAATAATCCCCTTATCTCCTAGGATCAAAGCACTCTAATCCTAGGGATCTAATCTCCAAGAATACAAACCCTTTCTCTTCTTCATCCTCTATTTAAATATAATATAAATGGATTGATTATTGTGTCAAAGATGATCAATATCATTATGGTAATGGTATTATAACATGTATCAAAGGTATGCAATCATTGAATTTTTTGTGTAATGAGAGAGTTGAATTATTGCATGAAATACGAATGTTCATTTGTTTTATTATTGTAAAAAGAAAATAAAACGGAACATATTAAGCGAATAAGACATGATTAAAACACAGAAAAGGGTTGATCCACGGTTGATCACAATTTTTTTTGTACTTTCCTTTTTCCATGCTTAATAATTCATGGTTGTTGTGATGTTCATATTTTAATTGCACCGAGAGGCGCTCTACAGTCCAGTATGAGGGAGATCTTGTAACATGTATAGAGTGTTTGTCGAGTAAAAAAATAATACAAAGTAAAAAGTAATAAATATTATGTTGGCCATAAACAAAAAAGAATAATACAAGGTAAAAAGTAAATATGAGGGAGATCTTGTAATGTTTGTCGAGTAACAAAATAATACAAAGTAAACAAAAAAAATAATACAAAGTAAAAAGTAATCAATATTATGTTTGTCTAATAGCTCAGGTATTGCACTCAAGGAGCTATTCAAGGAGAGGTTTGCACCTCGAGAGATTTGATCCCTCTCGGCGCTTGATAGAGCCTAGGATTTGGATCTAGGCTGGTTAATTTACAATCATCCATGGATGTTTTGTACTAGGTGCTAGTGTACAAAGAAGAGACTTCTCGATAATTGATTGACATCGGATGACATATGGGTTGTGAGTGTATGTTGGTGTATCAAGGGTTAATTGAATCATTTGTAAGTAGCTATACTATTTTATGGCAATGATGTTGATCAATTATACAAATGCTCATAATGATAACTTGGACTATAATGTTTTTCTGAATTAAGATGGACTTGGGGATGATCCTTTGAAACATGATTATGTTGATGATGACTATTATGATTATGATGATGATGAGTCAATGATCATAACAATTTGTTGAACCCTCAGGAAGATGATAATGATGTTGAAGATGCAACATCTCATGGTTGATTCCTGAGACCGATAGAAACAATTTGAAAATCATCAATGGAGGTAACTTAGAAGGAGAAGATAAGATGGTGAAGGATAATTTCAAGTTGAAGGACTATATGTAGAGTATTTATTTTTACAAGATGTGGATAATTATGTGGATTTGGAGTACTTGGGAACAACGACTACTATGGAAACACCAACAACCCCCACTGCTCATATGGGGGCAGATAGTATGGTTCTTGTTCACACACCTGGATTTATTAACCATTCTTCTACAAAAGTTTCTATTGAAATAGCTGGGTCATTGGATGTGGATGTAGCATCCAAGTGCAATTATGTTTATAGAACTACATCTCTCAACCACTGTGTAATAAAATTCATCCTCTTTGTTTCTCAAATGATCTTTTATATTTAACTGAATAAGTACTGCACTTCCTTCTAATCCTCGAAAACCTTATGGCAACCAGATCCAACCCCTTTCTCCCCCACCCTGGTCAACCTTTTGAAAGGTTTGTCCTAAGAGGTGTTAATCGAGCTCCATGAAGTTATATTATCTATTAAAAATAGATAATTTATATATTATCTATTGAGTAACATTTCCATTTCAATAACACATAGCAATAAAAGAAAGGCACAAAGTATATAATTGAATGAATATTCTCCAAGGTTTTAGAAATTTATGAATGATTTGCCAAGAATATACAAGGTTTTATAATTTAATGAAATATTCACCATGATTTAACAAGATTTTATAATTTTATGAAATATTTGCCAATATTCTACAAGTTTTTATAATTCCATGAAAGATTCACCAAGATTTTACAAGATTTTATAATTTTATGAAATATTCGCCAATATTTTACAGGATTACATAAATTATGAAAAAAATCGCCAAAAATTATATATACATATTATATTGTTAATAAAATAGCCCTCAATGTTTCCATCAATCATGGGTATTCTCCCAATTATTATGCATATAAATCTAGGGGGGTTCTTAAAATTATCCTTGATTGAGAAAGAGTTGATCTCTTTAGATCCTCTCATTTAAAAGAATTAAAGACTATTTGTCATGTGTGAAGGAAATTTAGTTGAAATTGGGTGAATGTACAAATGGTTTCCCAAAAAATATGGTAAGATCATAGAATTGATCCCAATGAATATGAAGTCATTATATGATGTGTTTTGTTTGATGTTTTGTACCACCTATAACTCCAACAAATATGATGGTAAGGACTGCTCCTTTGAATCTTTTTGTGGTTTATTAATTAAGACACTAGAAAAAATTCTTAATGAAGGGAAACCTAAGGTCAAACAATAGGCCCATTTATTAAAGGGTAAAGGTCTACAAAATTATAGAGAAATAGGTTGATAGGAGAAAGTGCACAACTACATCAACCATACTTATAAGAAGATCCATGGTGATCGAACTTTGACTAAGAATTATATAAATAAGAAGACTTACCACTATTATAAGAAATTGGGACATATAGAGAAAGCTTATTGGTAGAATACCAAGTACCTAGAGGAGAAAGTTAAGAAACTTAAAGGAGACAAGTCAGATAGAATATTGACTAACCTACACAACTGACCTTCAAAAGGTAATCTAGATAACTATATGTTTTATATTAGTGCTTCTTAGGCCTTGTATGCTCATACCTGTTAGAGTGAATGGATAATCAACTTTGGCTGCACCCATCATATGGCTAAGGATTCTTCTCTCTTCTCTTCATTAAAGTAGGCTATAGAAAATTAAATCTATGATGTAGAAGAAGATTTTGCACTTATTGTTGTTGGTTGTGGAGAGATTGAATGTCATAATAATTTATGTGTATCATGTACCTAGTTTGAGTAAAAAATTATTGTATGTACCCCAATTAAATAAAAATAGAAAGGAAGTACAATTTTCTCTAAATTGATTTTGTGTAAAGGATATGCACAAAAACATTGATGTTGTCATCAAAGGTTTCATTGATCCAAAGGATAGACTACATAAGTCCAATGAATTTTCCAAGAAATACCTAGGACTAATTGCACTCGTATCACATCGAAAATTGGAGTAGACTTTGGCATGAATGACTTGGACATTTGAATTTTTGTATCTTGAAACTGATAGTGAAAACCAATGTGGATTTTAGACTACCTAAGGTCATTCCCCTCCTTATATTATATTGTGAAGGAAGTATTCTTAAAATCATCCATGTGTTTCATTTTAAACAGTGAAAGCTTGGAGAGAAAAGTCTCAATTGTAAGTTCTCCATTATGACGTGTTTCTTTTACAAATTATCACTAGGTGCAAGGTATGTATTGAATTTCATTGCTGACTTTTCTAGATATACTTGGGTGTATTTATTAGAGAATAAGAGGCATGTCTTTGAAAAGTTCAAACAATTTAGGGAATTTTATAGTAAACAGTAAGATAATTGACCTACTAAATGTTTAAGATTAGACGATGGAGGATAATATGTCGGGAAATGATTTTGAAAAATACTTGTGATAGAATTGTATCTCATGGTAGATATATATACCTTACACAACTCAACAAAGTGATGTTGATGAAAGAAAGAATCATAATTTGGTATAAATAACATGTTGTTTTCTTTAGGAAATGCCTATCGACTAAGTTTTGCATTGAAGTTTTCTATTTCCCAAACTATTTGTTAAATATGATTTTGACTAAAGTTGTATGGGGTGTGACTCTAGTTGAAAAATTGCATAGAAGGATACCCTCAGTTGGACGTTCTAGAACCTTTGGATACATAGTGTGGGATCATATTCCGGATGACACAAGGAAGAAATTGGATACAAAGAGTCATGGTTGTATCGTGATGGGCTACTCTAAATAGTTAAAGGCCTACAATTTTTTTGAACTTGTCAAATAGGAGATTATCTACAAAAGAGATAGTATCTTTGATGAGAACACCTTAAGTGTCACTTTATTCAATTAATCTTATGACTTGTTGAGAAATGATACTTTGGAAAGTCTAAAAGGATCTTTGATCGATTGGTTAGTTGAATCCCTTGCTGAAATCAACATACAATCACCACCCCCTTGAAGAATTGACTACACGATCTGGTACTCTTGTGCAATGTAGAAATGATGATCTTGGTACATCAATTTCCTCAACAATCGGGGTTTGTCTTCCCAAATGGTCGAAAGGACAATTGATTCTATTAGACCTAATACAAGAAGCATTGATGACTCAAAAGGGACTAGAAGTAAAAAACATCATGGTAGTGTTTTTCTAATGACATGTGTTAGATTCATGTAATACATGTAGAATTTGAGAATAAAGAGATAGATACTAAAAAAGATAGCAATACTATGAAAGAGATCAACAATCTACAAATTCATGTAGCAAATGTGCTAAACATTAATCATCACTCAAAATAGAGAGGTCAATAACATGAGAGAAAGAGAATGTCATATACATTAAGCTTCAATGAGTGAAGGTGAACGATATAAATAGAAAGGAAATTCAAATTATGTTAGAAGGAAATTTGAATTGCTCATGTTGTGCATAAGAGGATAGTAAGGATAACTAGATCTAGAGACCCTTAGTTAGCCATGCACACTCTCCAAGACTAATTTTAATTGACTTATGACTTACCTAAGTGAACTTAGCTTTTTAGTGACATGCAAGGTGAAATTGACTATAGCTGATAGAAGGCACATGCATGAGGTGCACATCCATACAAAAACTCAAGGAGGGTGGGGTTGTTTCATAATACCTAAAAAAGAGGTGCATGGAGCCCCTAAAAAATGGATTCAACTACCCAAATTCACTCCATTACTAAAACTTATAATGTTGGACCCTAATTCAAGGAAAATAAGTCCTAATTGAAGGGATTTTCCCTCATATGCCAAAATAGACGTCAAAAGTTCTAAAAAATGATGATAAGGTAGTTTAGGACCTTTAGAGTTTAGAATTAATCTCTGGGGTGACTCAGGTGGTCAATTTGAATGATATTTGGCCCACTAGAATCATGATATCATAGTCTAAGTCACTATCTAGGACAATGAAGCTAAGGAGAGGGTTATTCTACTCTATGTGAAATAAATACAAAAAATGGGTTATGGCAATGTGCATCCATGCTAGTTACCCATGTACAAAAGTGTCTCTAAAACTGAGTAAGAGGGAAAATCCACATGGGAACCCCCCCCCTACCCCATAAAAGAGAATGTAAATGAGAAGGCTAAAGAGCCTACCTAGAAGGAGCCTTCAATTTCAAGGCAATTTGTAGCTTGGTGAATTGATTCTCGATGAAGGGCTTTGCGAAGAACCCTGCAAAATTGTGTGAAATCCTCCTCCTCTTGAAGTGCATGTGATCCCATTCACGAGATCTAAACACTTTTAAGTGCTTGAATGGTGGTTCTTGACCACTCCTTTGTTTGGATGAAGGAAACCTTGTGAATATTTTGTGTGGAACTTGGTGAATTGTAGGAGCAAAAGTTGTAGATTCGGAGTATGAAGAGACATTCCAAAGGCCTTTTTTAATGAGAACCTGATTTTGGACAAGTTATCTCATAGATATTGAGAATGAAGAGACATTCTAGAGGTATTGTTCAATGAGAACCCGATCTGAGGCAAGTTCTCCAATAGATAGTGGAAAATTGTTGATCATTTTTTATGCTCAAAACGACAAAGTTAGGAAAACAACACCGTAAAAACCCTTGGCGAGATATTCAAGGGGAGGAAGGGGATGGAAGCTTAGGTTTCATTTAGAGCCCTTCGGTAGATAAGATACAATGGGTAAATCAATGGCATTAAGTACATAAGTGAAATGAAAGTGAGGTTGGATTAGCTTGACAAAATACAAATACGCTTTCAAAACGAGAATATTAGTCTATTAATAAATCTAAATGAGACCTATCTAACCATGTATGCATTAATTTCTAAACAAAAAATGATCATCTAACTAACGAGTAAAGAAATTAATTATGTAGTATTTACAAAGGAATAAGAAAACATAATGCGATAATTTCTCTAAAATGTAAGCGTTAGGCGTTACCATGAAAACTCATCAATAGCACAAAAGGGTAGGGAACGGTCACGGCAAAGAGGAAAACAACAGTAGCCCTGATTCTGACAAGGAAATTCTCGACCGTCTTCAAGAACTGGAAATGCAGGTTAGAATGATAAGAAGTGAGAACTTGGAATGCAAAATGTCCTTCTTCGCCTATACAATTTGGTATCCACCAACCACACTGAGGTCAGAGCCCAAAATTCTAACCTGGCTGAGAAAATTGAGCATTTGGAGGATTCTCTGGGTTTAGTCCTCTCTCGCAGGGCATGGAAGAACAAAGTCACTGGCAGAGAATTAGAAGAAATCAATAGCAAAATGGTGAAATTGCAGAAGTTTATGGCCAACGCAGGAAATTTCATGGATCTTAGTGCAGAGAAGAATGGGGCAGTAGAACCTGTTGGAGCTGCCATGGACATCAGCCTCAAGTAGTTGGTTGCTGGTTCGGGTCACGGGTTGGCCTTCTTAGTTTATTTTTGTTTTATTCTATTTCGAAATATGTTTAAGAACTTTGTAATTAATAGTCTAGGCTTTAGTTGCAGTTTTGGAAACTTGGTTTATTTATCTAGTTTTGTATAAGGAAGCACATACACAATGGTCTACTCCTGCTTACTGCTTTTAGGACAGTTCGTAAGATATTACAGTTTCCATAGGACAGGTAGGTACAATGAATGTTATCAGCCTGAAGTTGATGAACTGGGAGTGATGGTTGTCTTCCACTCATGGGAGCAACCTGCTTTGTTTTTTGCTATGTATTCCGTCCTTTTAATATAATCAAAATCTAGCCGTTTTTGTTAAAAAAAATGAAAACTCATCAATAATAAAATCCATCATGATGCTAATGTAGATTAAAGTAGCTACTTTGGTTATGCAAGGAGAAATATTCAATTATTTTCTAGTGTGAAATTTTAAAATACATTTAAGATTCAACATGCCATTAATGCAATAATATTAGCTAAATGAAAATGAAACTTTCCGTAGTCACCGTTAGCATAAAAATGAATTAACAATTTGTATTATATGCTAATGTATAGGTAATTTTAACTACATTTAACGATATGCAAAAATAAATTTGCCATTAAATTCCGATTTGCAATTTTTGAATGCAATCAAAGATCTCAATTCATTCATGCAATAATATTAATGATAAACAATGAACTTGGCAGATTAGTCCTTTGGTAAAATTTAGCTTGCACAATTTTATAAATTACACAAAGTGAAAGATAGCATAAAATATTACATAATTGCTACTTTTGTATAAATTATATAGTGTTAGAAAGAGCTGCAACTAAAGGTAAAAAATTAGAAAATTTATATACACATGTTAGAATAGAAAATGAAAATTTATGTACCAGTCAGTATACAAATTGATAAAAGTATATACATGCCTTTTATATATAACTGCATAATGTAAAAAAACATAAATGACATCAACACTCAATGTAGAAAAATGGAGGAATATGCAGATATTCATTCATGCAATAATATTAATGATAAACAGTGAACTTGGCAGATTAGTCCTTTGGTAAAATTTAGCTTGCACAATTTTATAAATTACACAAAGTGAAAGATAGCATAAAATATTACATAATTGCTACTTTTGTATAAATTATATAGTGTTAGAAAGAGCTGCAACTAAAGGTAAAAAATTAGAAAATTTATATACACATGTTAGAATAGAAAATGAAAATTTATGTACCAGTCAGTATACAAATTGATAAAAGTATATACATGTCTTTTATATATAACTGCATAATGTAAAAAAACATAAATGACATCAACACTCAATGTAGAAAAATGGAGGAATATGCAGATATGCCCAAAATCATATCTTTATTAAAAGATGGAATTTAACATTCATCAGTACAATAGGCCACGACTAGTTTAACTCCTAAGAAAGGGAGGTTTTTGATACCCTACACAATTCTCAATAGATCAGAGTCATGCTGGTGAAACTAAGACAATGGAAGGACTTCCCCCTCAGATTATCATGCAGTAACCTGTGTGGATGAGAACATCAGTATGAAAAATATATAGGAGAAAACAAAATGCATGTAGGAAAACAGAACGTACCTCTGGTGGAAGGACACTCTACCTTAACCCTATTGGATGGACCTAGACTATAGCCTTACTTGCCATCACCACCTGCTATGCTCATGGATGACTGAGTATGAAGGGAAAAAAATGCAGAGAAAAAGCTAGCAATACCCACCTCTTACCTCTGGTGCGAGACATGATCATTTTGGCATCTTTGTCGAGATTTTAAAGACTATGGTTGGTAGTTGACGTGTTTTGACTATTGTCATGAGGAAAGGCAAGGAGTTCCGGTAACTTCCTGGAGCTAAAAGGTTGTGCGTCTTTTGGTATTATGTCTTCTCATGTCCACCTAAATGAGGATGGAAGGGAAAGTGGACGTTAAGAACTTAACAGACATCCACCTTCCTCACATGAACTAATATCACCTTGTGACAACATATATGAAGTTTCAACATACAAAAAATATTTTCGTCAAACAGATCGACCTCTACTATGTAACACCTATGGTAGAAAATTTGTGTGTGCATCATCAAGTGTGTTTTTTATATCTCCAACGACCTCCTGTGAGAGACCAGCCCTATCGTGCCCTTTGACATGGGCCATGCCAACTATGTATGGTAGTGATCCCTATTGGCCGGAGGATAACGCCTAATCCGTCCTCTCATTTCTTCCTCTACTCTTCCTTCTACGACCGTTCATCATTTTTTTGCCCTTCATCTAAAGTCTCCATTGGTTTGGGTGCTATGTAATGTCTCCAAATTGGCCCTTTTAAATATATTCTCATCCAACATAAGGATATTCCTTCAAACTTTGTAAGCACGCTATACATTTACACCTTGACTTAGTTCATTAAAACATATCATCAATTGATATTTTATTAATGAACTGCCTTTTGGGAATTTCGAAAAGGGGAAGAGACCTTCTTTTTAAAATTTTAAAGGCAAACAAAATGGAAAAAGAAGCTTGATGGAACAATTATTTTCAATTTCATACTGCATGGGATAGGAAAACGAAAGGGGTAAGCTAAGGAATAATAAAAGTGGTGTAGGGATTAGGATAAAAGGGGATTGAAGGGATCTTTTTTTATTACATTAGGTGGTTTAGTGGAGGAGGAAATGGGTTATGGGATAGGATATATGATAATATTTTTTGATTTCCTTTTGAAGAGGGAATATAGGGAAGGGATAATTTGGGAAAGGGAAGAGAGGACTTTTCAAATTTTTAGCTTTGGGATGATATTGAAGTGATGTTTTCAATTTTGAGAATGGAGGATATTAGTGAATTTACACAAGGAGATAGCCGTGGAGACATTTTTAACTTTTGAAATTTAGACGTAGCAATAATCATGATGGACAGATGCATTTGGCATATGTAAAATTGATGCATTTTAATTGTCATGACGTGAAGGACTAACTTTTCGAAACTTTGACTAAGTGTCAAGAGGGTCAAACGATGACATATTTTGACAAATAAAATATGGAGATGATCAACGCGATGATCCAAACATGATGTTATAAAATTAAAGACATGAGGAAGCTCGGGGAAGGAAACGACCAATCTCCAAGGCATGACTGACTAGACCATGACGGCGCATAGGATGAAGCTTGGCAAGTCTATCGAAGGGGTCATACAGTGAGTGAAAATGAAGAAATAAGATATGACCGTGAAAATCACAATCACTGGATGGGATGGTACAAATGAAATGATTCTACGAAAAAGTTTAATACGGTCGTGAAAAGCACAACGAATTAGATGTGATGGTACAGATGAAATGATTCTCTTAAAAAGTTTAATTGGTTATCCTTTGGAAACATGTTCCGACATTTCAAAATCATGTTGATGTTAAGAATTAACATTTATCCCAACAAAATAAAGAGACACATCATGACCAAGGACAATTCAATAAGACATACCAAAATGACCAAGATGTAACCATGGAACATGTACATATACTCAATTTCATCCCCCAAAATGGCAGGGAGTGAAATGGTTGAGGCTAGCCAGGGTATTTTTTAAGGATTCTAATAGTATACTTAAGTGTAGTATACTAGGCGATTATTTTGGACTGAAAAAAAACATATATTTAGATAGGTAGGCGAATATTATGATAAAAAAACATATTTTATGTAACTATAGGCGATATTAGAGACTAAAAATGACCAGATAATGAATTTATTTTTTGAAAAAAATCCCCAAAAATAGCCAATTAACAAAATTTCGCCCCTAAAAATTACGTTGAGGCTAGCATTCCACAATGGGTGAAGTAGAGGGAAGAAAGAAGCGTTGGAAAACCAAAACAGAAAGAAATAATAGTTCAGCATACCCCGGGATGATCACTAGTAAATACCCAATAGTTCCTCCCTCTCCACGTCATGTTCTTTCTTTCCTATACAAAAAATTGATCATCATCATGCTAGAGTTTAACAACAAACAATCTTGTGAAAGAGCATAATGGAAAATTGCACTTAAAGATGTCAAATTACATAAGAACTTATTTGGGCATACTGTGAAAGTAAATAATGAGTAAGAAACTCATTGAGAAAATGAAATGACCAATCTAAGAAAACAAAGAATGCTAGCTAATGTGACGAAAGGAAAAAAAATGCATAACAGGAAAGTAAAATGCACTATTCCTATCATGCAAGCCTACTCCTACTTGTACGAACAAAGAAAATGAAATCATGTAGGATGCCATTTGTTGTACAAGAATACATCATTAACATTATGACAATTGCATCATCATTACTGAAATATTTATTATTTGTATATGAAACCAATGAAAGTTTTAACATGAAACTCAAAAGAGAAAAGTGAATACTATCTGAATCAAATAAAAATAAATGAAAATGGAAATATTTAGTTCTAACAAGATTAGAAATTTGGTCAACCCATGAATCCCAAATAAAATCCTTGAAAATTAACTCGAGAATTCCCTTGCTCACTTCATCGACCATGTTGGATTGATTTGGAACAAGTAATTTAAGCTCATTAACATTATTTGAATTGATTGGTTCCTCCTCAATCACTTTATCATCATTATTGTTCATGAAAACAAATGGTTCATCATTGATTGGATCTAAATAAATGCATTTAATTTATTCTTCTAAATTGATTGGATCTAGATAAATGCATGTAATTTCCTCTTCTAAATTAAGAATAGAAAATTTTGCATTGATTTCCTCGAGATTATGTTGATTGATGATAAATGCAGGACATTCGTTATGACTAGTTTGAAAGTTAGCTTGAAAAAAGAAAGGAATTTCAAGAATGATAAGTTTGTTGAAATTTGGTTGAGCTTTGACCTTTAATTCTTTTAGATGCAGAGACTTGAAGCAATGAGGCAATTCAATCCATGAAATTCATACAACCATAACATAATATAATGAATAGTAGAGAATGCTTTCTTTTACAACATAGTAGATTGTTTTCGGAAGATAAGAGATCACCAAACTTCTTGGTGAAGATACAAAAGCAATAGAGAAGAGATATCACTCGGATCTGTGCCCATCAAAACAATAATAAGCACAAAAAATACCTTGCACAAAGAGAAGTGCCTTACCTTCAATGGAGAAGAGAATTCGCTTCAAACTAGATTCATCAATCCCATATAACATATTTATATATTCTTCTCTTATATTGTTAACTTCTAACTTCAGGATCGACTCGCCCGCCTAAAGGATGTATTAATATTGCATGGAGTGGTGCACCCCACTTCTCATGCAGTGTTCATCTCACTGAGTTGTCACTTAGTATGAACTCGCCTCTTAACTGAAAGATTTCCCACTTAGTTAGGTGGCTAACTTAAGTGTCACAACTCATGTGTCATATTTTAGTTTAACATAAGTGTCTTCATGCAATAATACTTAGTTAACTAGATCTTCTCTTTAATCGAAGTGTCATCTTTTAGTTTAACTAAAGTGTAAATGCTTTAGTTAACTAGTCCCTTTTATTTAACACTTAGTTAATTGAAATCATGATGATTGATTTACTTAAAGTGACCACAGTGAGTTCTTTAGTTAACTGAGACATATCTTTAACTAGAGCATTGATACTTAACTGAAGCTTTATAACTGAAGTTCTCTTTAATTATCTGAAGTGTCTGCATGGGAAATTTTGAATTCTCTTGATCTATATGCTTTATCTTTTATTTCTTTATCTCTTACGGCATGGTCAATATGTGCTAACTTTAATTATCCATCACATTACATTATACTAAGAAGAATTATTGGATGGCGTGATCATATTATATTATTCCGGACCAAATGATCATATGCTAAAGTAATTCACTTTAGAGGTGATCAATCTCTAGAGGAGACTTAATATCAATTTGGTGATCATGGTTAATAATATATCACACAAGATTAAATGCTTTTAACAAGTAAATCATGACCTTTATATGGAAGGTCCACATCTATATGGGAGGTCCATCTCATGGATCCCTTTATACAGAAGGTTCACCTCTATACGGGAGGTCCATCTCATGGATACCTTTATACAAAAGTTTCACATGATAATCATGACTTGATACACACAAGTTCAGAGCCTTGTCCAACAAGACTTTACAACATCATTACTTTGATCAATTACCTCTATACGGGAGGAATAACATTTACACGAAAGGCAATCAAAGTGCTCACCTCTATACGAGAGGATCAATCTTATCTACACAAGATTGGTTTGGAGAATGTCTCCTGATGATATATATTTAACACTCCTTCTCAGTGAGGGAGGAATTCTCTACCATACCAAGCTTGTCTCGGAAGTACCTTAACTCCGTCATTGACAGAGGCTTTGTTAACACATCTGCAATCTTCTCATGAGTAGCAATGTACTGAAGTTTCATTGTACCTTTCTAGGCCATGTCTCAGATGAAGTGATACTTCATTTCAATGTGCTTCTACTTGTCATGAAACACTGGGTTTTCAGAAAGCTTGATGCAAATATGATTGTCACACCTAATAAATGTAGGCTAAAGCTTTTCATCAAACAAACCTGCAAGTAGCTTTCTGAGGCACACTGCTTCTCGGCAGGAAACACTAGAAGTTATGTATTCTGCTTCGGTAGTGCTCTGGGCTACAAATCCCTGCTTCCTGTTGGACCAAGATATCATAGATGATCCTATGTTATACCAGTAGCTAGATGTGCTCTTACTGTCCACAATGCTTCCTCCACATTCTGAGTCTATATAACCAAGTAACATGACTCCTCCACTGGAGGCATATCTGAGTCCATATGAAATTGTACCTCAAAGGTACCTAAGCACATGCTTAGAAGTTGTCCAGTGTCTGTGTCTCGGATCAGACATAAATTGACTTGGAATGCTCACATCATAACATATATCATGCCTTGAATGTATCAAGTACATTAGTGATCCTATAAGCTGTCTATACAAAGTGGGATCTACTAGATCTGATCCAGAGCCTGACTCATGAAGTTTCCTCAAATTGGAAACCATCGGTGTAATCATAGATTTGCAATCTATCATGCCAAACCTACAAAATATATCCACACTGTGCTTCCCTTGAGATAAAAAATAACATCTTTTCTTTTCCAGATCTGAAGACCAAGAAAGTAGTGCATTAGACCTAAGGCTTTCATCTCGAACTCTGATGTGAGATCCCTCTTGAACCAAGAAATCAGATGTTCCTCTCCAGTGAGGAACAAATAATAAACATACAAAACCAATATCAACAGTTGGTTCTTCACTACTTTGAAGTACAAATTTGGATCAACTTCACTCTTACAGAAACCCAGTTTCTGAAGGTAGCTATCAATTCTGGAGTACCAAGCCCTGGGGGCTTGCTTAAGCCCATATAGATCTTTCTTTAGCTTGCAAACATGAGACTCCTTCCCATGCACCACAAATCCTTTAGGATGCTGAATATAAACCTCTTCCTCAAACTCACTATTGAGAAAGGTTGTCTTCACATCCATCTGGTGAAGTTTCCATCCTAGAACAAATGCAAGTGCAATCATTGCTCAGATTGTGGTGTACCTTGCCACAAGGGAAAAGGCATCATCATAAATTATCCCTTCTTTCTGAGTGAAACCTCTGGCAACGGATTTGGCTTTATACTTCTCAATGCTACCATCTGTGATATGCTTTATCTTGTAAAGCCATCTGGAAGTCACAATGAACTTCCCATCAGGTATGGGAAAAACCTCCCAAACATCATTCTTCATTATAGAGTTGTACTCTTTTGTCATTGCATCTTTCCAAACTTGTTTCTTTGCAGCTTCTTCATATGAGGATGGTTATGAATCACTGATGTGACTCATCAGTGAAACATATGTTGAATATATGTCAGGTTGTTTGTGTTCTTGGGATGAGCCTGCTAGTGCTCCATGTTTCTCTGTATTTTGTAAGATGTATCGACACCAAGCATATCTTCTTTTAGTAGGAGGTTCATCAAGTGACCTCTCAACTAGTTCTATTGGTTCTTCAGGAGCTAGCGAATCTGAGGCATCTTCTGGTTTCTCCCTCTCTAACTCCGAAAGGGGAGAATCAGACTCGGGATCCTCCATCTCTGAATCACATTGAATTTCTTTCGATCTTTTGAAAGTAGCTTCCTCATAGGAGGTAACATCTCGGCTGACTTCAATGTGTCTTTCACCAGATACATATATTTAGTATGCTTTGGATGACTCGCTATAAACCACAAAGGTGCCTTTCTTTCTAGAAGGCTCCATCTTTGTTCTCTTTTCTTTTGGTACATGAATGTATACTGGGATCCTGAAGATCCTCAAGTGTGATATGTCTAGATTCTCACCGGTAAACACTTGTTCTGGTGTCTTCTCATCTAGAATGGCATGCGATATTCTATTCTGGATGTACACAGCTGTACAAGTGGCTTCTTCCCATAATGAGGTAGACATATCTTAATCATGCATCATGGATTTTGTAGCCTCACATATGGTTCTATTCTTTCTTTCGGCAACCCCATTTTGTTGAGGGTTGTATGGTACTGCTAACTGTCTACATATTCATGCATCACTACATAGCTCATTAAATGCATGTGAATAAAATTCACTTCCATTATCAAACCTTAATGTACGAATGTATTTTTCTTTCTGATTTTCAACTAGGGATTTAAAGTCTTTAAATTTGCTAAGAGTTTCACTTTTAGCCTTCATGAATTAAATCCACGACTTCCTAGAAAAACCATCTATGAATAATACATAATATAAGAATCCACCTAGGGAGGGGGATGACATGGGACTACATACATCAGAATGTATTAAATCTAAAATCCCGTTAGATCTATTCGAACTGCGAGAAAATATTTTCTTAACATTCTTCCCAAGTGCACAACCCCGACATACACTATCATGCTCAAAATAACATATGGGCATACCTTTTACCATCTTTGGAATTCTTGGTAGCTCTTTGTAGTGTAGCTGTCCAATCCTTTGGTTCCATATATCGCATGGAATGATAGTGTGGTGAATCATAGCTTGAATGTACTTCCTGGGTACCTTGTTGAGTCCTCCCTCTCAAACTCCAATCACAGCAGCAGATTCTAGGATTTTGTTCTTTGGCCAATAAAGTGCTTTGTTATCCATGAAGATAACTTCAAAGCCTTTTTCTTCAAGAATCAAAATTGAGAGGAGGTTCTTCTTCAATCATGGAACATTTAGAATGTACTCCACATGTATAATATCACTAGTGCTCAATTGGAATGAGGAGGATCCAACTCCTTGGATCGAATAAGTTGAGTTTTCCCCCAACTCTACCATGCATGTTAATTCTTTCTCTTTTAGATCGGTGATGGTACTCTTGTAACCAGTCATATGTTTGGATGCACCACTATCAATCAACCATGTGTCTGCATTTGCGATGATGGATTCTGAAAGGGGTGAGACAAGATAATACTCCCTTCTTGTCTCCTTTTCTTAAGATGCAATATTCTTTCGAGTTATTTCATATTCTATGGCAGTAGAAGCATGAAGCTTTCCTTTCCAATTTGCTCTAGAATCTCTTGAGAAATGGCCTTTCTTGTTGCAATTGAAGCATCTAGATTTTGACTTGTCAAATCCTTTGTTGAACTCCTTCTTCTTTGAATGAGAGAACTTCTTTTGGAAGAAGGGTTTCTTTCCTTTCTTCATTCTTTCTGTGAGGGAAATATTTTCTTCTTTGATGCACATTGACTTGCTCTGGATTTGCCCCTCCTCTTGGAGGTAGTCATGCCACAACCTTTCAAAGTTAGGTTGTACCTCTTAACCATTTACCGCACCTAAGAATGTCTCCCATGAGGATGGGAGGCGATCAATAACGGTTTGGAGAAGATCATCTTCATCCACCACTGCTCCAATACTAGCAATCTGATCTCTTACCTGAGAGATGTTGGAGAAGAAGGAGGCCACTGTCTCATCTGTCTCCATCTTTAAGTTAGGAAGCTTATTCTTCAATGCCCTCTTTTGACTCGGGGCCTTCTTCTCATATAAATTAGTCAATGTATCATAACATTCTTTTGCAGTGTTCAACGGTGTGATCAAGAGCATCAAGTTATCTTTTACTGAATCATAGATGATCTGTTTAGCCTTAGCTTGATTCTTCTTGAAGTTGATGCACCCTGCATTAGATGTAGGATCCTCCACCACAATGGATACATAGCCATATAAGTCATGTTCCTCTAGGATGTTGAGAAACCTATCCTTCCAGGTCTTGAAGTTTGAGGTTCCCTCAAGACGGTCTTTCGGTCGTACAGAGACTGATGCCATAGTCTTTAAATCTTATGCTCAACTTATCAGGATCAATGTAAGCTCTATATGGCATGAAAAATTGTGCTCCTTCATGCCCTGAGGTTTGATACCATGTTGAAATTTGGTTTAGCTTTGATCTTTAATTATTTTAGATGCTTGGTTGAGATTTGATATTTAATTGTTTTAGATGCAGAGACTTGAAGCAATGAGACAATTCAATCCATCAAATTCATACAACCATAACATAATATAATGGATAGCAAGGAATTCTTTCTTTTATAACATAACAGATTGCTTTCGGAAGATAAGAGATCACCAATATTCTTGGTGAATATACAAAATCAATAGAGAAGAGAGATCAATCGGATGTGTGCCCAACAAAACAATAATAAGCACAAATAATACCCTACACAAAGAGAAGCACCTTTCCTTCGATGGAGAAGAGAATTCGCTTCACAATGGATTCATCAATCCCGTATAACATATTTATACATTCTTCTCTTCTATTTTTAACTTCTAACTTCAGGATGAACTCGCCCTAAAAATGGATATATTAATATTGCATGGAGTGGTGTGTCCCACTTCACATGTAGTTCTTCATCTCACTGAGCTATCACTTAGGATGAACTCTCCTTTTAACTGAAATCTTTCCCACTTAGTTAGGTGGATAACTTAAGTGTCGACATGCAATTGTCACAACTCAGGTGTCATATTTTAGTTTAACATAAGTGTCGGCATGCAATAACACTTAGTTAACTAGATCTTCTCTTTAACTAAAGTGTCGTCTTTTAGTTTAACTAATTAAGTGTAAATACTTTAGTTAACTAGTCCCTTTTATTTAACACTTAGTTAAATGAAATCATGCTGATTGATTTACTAGAAGTGACCACTGTGAGTTATTTAGTTAACTGAGACATATCTTAAATTGATGCTTTAACTAAAGCATTGATACTTAACTCAACTTTTATAACTAAAGCTTTAATAATTCGAGTTCTCTTTAATTAGCTTAAGTGTCTGCATGGGAAATTTCGAATTCTCTTGATCTCTATGTGTTATATTTATTTCTTTATCTCTTACTGCATGGTCAATATGTGCTAACTTTAATTATCCATCACATTACATTATACTAAGAAGAATTATCATATGTTGTGATCATATTATATTATTCCGGACCAAATGATCATATGCTAAAGTAATTCACTTTAGAGGTGATCAATCTCTAAAGGAGACTTAATAAAAATCTGGTGATCATGATTAATAATATATCACACAACATTAAATGCTTTTAAAAAGTAAAGCATGACCTTTATATGGAAGGTCCACCTCTATATGGGAGGTCCATCTCATGGATACCTTTATACAGAAGGTTCACCTTTATACAGGAGGTCCATCTCATGGATACCTTATACGGAAGATTCACATGATAATCATGACTTGATACACACAAGTTCGGAGCCTTGTCCAGCAAGAATTTACAACATCATTACTTTGATCAATTACCTCTATACGAGAGGAATAACCTTTACACAGAAGTAAATAAAAGTGCTCACCTCTATACGGGAGGATCAATCATGGCTACACAATATTGGTTTGGAGAATGTCTCTTGATGCTATATATTTAACAATGTTCAGTTGCATCAAGGAGTTGCACAGATTCAAATTCCTTGTCAAGCGAACAAGAATCATGAATTAAATCATCAAAAAAATAATTGTGAATTGAATTAGAGCTTCCCTAAAAACAATAAGATTCAGAATCAAGGGTAGGCTCATGAAAAACAAGGTTCTTACCCATAACTAGAAGGGACTGATAATTTTCGTTGTGAATCAATGGACCAATGAAAGACTTGAGAAAATAATCAAATGAAACATTTTCCGAGTTTAAATATTTAGGATTATGACTCACCTCCCTACAAGAATAGATTTCCCCTTTCAAATGATTAATATTTTCTAAGACATCGCATCGCACATTATAGAACTCATCCTTAATTAAGAAATTATTTTGTTTATGTGAAAAGCATGGAGCATTAAGACGAGGCACCCAGATGACATCCTCATGATAAATAGGAGTATGAGGACCATTATTAGAAGTAGATATTGGAAATATGTCATCGCCAAAAGAAAAAACCCAATGACATCTTGTGTGATTGTCTCAAAATAAGTCATGGACGAGAAAGGGGAAGCGAAAGAACTATTAATATTATGATATTGGTCAGGCTCTCTAGTGGCATCAAAAGTAATAATGTTAGACATCAAATTTGTTAAATGTATCATCATATCGTAAGATACATGATTGTCGGGAACGATATGTGCAGATTGGAAGGCGACGCTAGAATGATTAGCTTGATCAATTGAAAGATCTCTTGAATCAAGAATCGAAGATGTAACAATATCAAGATTAAAAATCACATTATTGATTGAATGATTGGGATTAAATGAAACTTTAGGTTTAAATTGAGATTGATACATGGTAGTGGTAGCGATGATATTATCGATAAGCGTATCAACTGTAGAAGGATTACCCATCTTTACTCACTCTTGGTATGACAAATAATGTTCACAAGACTTATAAGGGTCATGGCCCTTGTCACAAAACAAACACTAATGACATGTAGATGACTCAATGGATTGCTTCATCTCAAGTGGATTTAGAAGATGGGGAGGCTGATACTTCTTCATAATCTTATTATCTAATGAAGTATTTCGATTTTGCATTTCTTGCATCAATTGGAGCATGTAAATATTGGTCTTAAGGGTGAATTGGTCCATTGGAAACCCTATTATTTTGTGGTGGTGTTCAATTTCGAGGCATGACTGTAAATTAGAACCAAGGCAATTTAAATTCTTTCCTTTTAATTGGTGTTGGTAAGGAGAGGAATATGTTGACAGTACTAAACAAGATCCGCTTGTCCGAAAGGTCAACCAACTTTGGGAATTTGATTATATAGCTTCATAAACTAGAGGTTAAATGATTTGATAAAAATTTTCACTTTGAAAGATATATGCTTAAAACTCTGCAAATACTCAATAGAGTTTTAACATCTCCAAAGGTGGAAAAATAAAGAGCCATGGAAAAATGGAGAGGAGATGAAATAAGATCAAAAATCAAATAGTTGATTGATGACTAACAAAGATCGAAAAAACAATCATGATTAGACAAAAATGACAAAAGGAGTAAATGGATTGGATTAAAATATTGACAATAATACATTTCCCCAACATAGTCACCAAAAATGTTGATGCTCAAAACGACATGGTTAGGGAAACAATGCCATAAAAACCCTTCGAGAGTTATTCAAGGGGAGGAAGGGGATGGAAGCTCGAGTTTCGTTTATATCCCTTGGGTAGATAGGATATAATGGGTAAATCAATGGAGTTAAGTACATAATTGAAATGGAAGTGAGGTTGGATTAGCTTGACAATATACAAGTACGCTTTCAAAACAAGAAAGTTAGTCCATTCATAAATCTAAATGAGACATATCTAACAATGTAAGCATTAATTTATGAACAAAAAAATACTAGCTAACTAATTACTAAAGAAATTAATTATGCAGTATTTAAAAAGGAATAAGAAAGAGTAATGCAATAATTTCTCTAAAATGTAAGAATTAGGCATTAACATGAAAACTCATCAATAATTAAATATGTCCTCACACTAATGTAGATTAAAGTAGCTACTTTGATTATGCAAGCAGAATTGTTCAATTATGTTCTATTGTGAAATTTTAAAATACATTTAAAATTCAATGTGTTATTAATACAATAATATTAGATAAATGAAAATGAAACTTTGCGTACTCATGGCTAGCATAAAAATGAGGTAATAATTTGTATTATGCTAAGTTCTAAGTATTTTTAACTGCATTTAATGATATGCAAAAATAAATTTGTCATTACATTCAGATTTGCAACTTTTGAATGCATTTAGAGATCTTAGTTCATTCATGAAATAATATTAATGATTAATAGTGAACTTAGTGGATTTGTCATTTGGTAAAATTCAAATATAATAGTTTTACCTAGAACATTTGTTTGAGACTAGTTTCTGGACTAGTAAAAAATGCTAATATCTACAAACTATAAATCCAAACTTATAATGAACCAAGACCTAAAACTTTTAGCATAGGTATTGCATTGTGTCTCCTAAGGTGCCTCAAAATTTTGATATCTGAAATGGACCTAAAAAAATTTATAGCAAAAATGGCTCTAATAATAAATGTTAATGACCAAGTTGCCAAAAAAACGTAAAATATAAAGAAAAAGTAACCCAAGGCCTTGAGAATGAAATAAGGAGATGAATAGAAAGCATCTAAAAGGGGGAAACCTCCTTTTACAATGTATCAAATGCATAAAATGAGATGATCATTAAAGTAGGTCTCCTTGGTATATATAGGAGACAAAGTTTAGAATTACAATTAAGGTTGTAACCTACCATACAATTATAATTAAGTCCTAGAAAACCAATAAAGACAATACTAATGTAATAATAGAAATATAATGTCACAATATATAGGGCATAACATTTGGAGTGAGGTTTGGAATGACAAACTTAATGGTTTGAACTATAAAAAATCAAAACCTACATTTTTTAGAATGTCTCTAAATAACTTTATTTTTCTTATTATTTTTATATAGTCTACACAAATATGTCATCGATGAAACTGCCAACACATATAGATTTGATAATATATATTCCATATGTGTGTGTGTGTGTGTATTATTTACTACCTTTATATTATTTTGTCTTGATATTTATCAAAATATTAAAATACATAAATGTATTGTTCCTGCTATAAATTTTTCTTGTTTGACCCATTTCTAAAAAGCATTGTACACTATGCTAGTAAAAATAGATATCTACTGTGATGTCCCCATCCCCAGATTCAAGGCCAAGGTCACCAAAATACCCAATGGAAGGATGAATCAAGGTAATGTAGAACAAAATAACGGTAACTAAGGCTAGTCTAGAATGCCAATAGCCAATAAAATAAAACAATCATCCTTTTAAATGAAATGCAAGAATACAATGCAGATCATTCCCCAATACACATGTTATACAAGGTAAATGCATGCATGAAATGGAACCAGATTTGGGCGGGATGTTAACATGATTTCAACATGATATATCAGATCTATTACAATCATTAAACTTCAAGATATTCAAATCTACAATCCAACATAAACAATGTAAATAAAAATATCTAGACACTACCACAGTCAACCATATAAACAATGTTAAAAACCATATCTACTGACTACCACCTACAACCATATTAACGTAAACAAAACCAAATATGAGGTATCAACATAAACATAAGAAAACCGGGTCCAAGAGCACATATACATTAGAAATACAGTAAATAAACATATAATAAAATACTCATCATTGACTACCAACCATAGCTATATCAACATAAACAAATTTAGATATGAAATATATCATCTACAACCATATGACATCATATTTCATGGTTTTCACCTACAACCATACATATCATAAGCAAATAAGATCCATAAGCACATATATTTCTGAAATTGCAGTAAACAATCATGTAATAAACTACTCGTCTTAATAATGGGAAACCAGCTTCAACAGGACAATGTTCCACCCTGGCATAGACATTCCATGCTCATGCATATTTGTACATGAAATTAACCCCCACATTGAGGCCATATATACACAAGAGAGGTACTCTCAAACCAATAGACATGGTGTGCTCATCTCTACACTGGGAACACTACCACACAAAAATAGTTGTATCTCAGTCATGTAGAAACCTCTTTCAATGAAACAAAAAGTTTTCCTTACTGAAAACATTGTTCCAGAAACAATGGAATAGGTCTCACAACCCATAAATGATCATAAATAGGTGAACCATAACATATGGTTGTGCCCTTTTCATCATTGTTCGAAACCACAACAATACCTTTCTCCATCTAAAATTTCCCTTCCATCTACACTACTTAGTGAAATGGGATTACCTTCACAACACAAGTCCTGGAGGACATCACCATCCACCATTGGGATTCACATGCTAGATTTAGATAGGGACAAGAAATGGGATAATGTTACACCGTATTTTTCCACCTTGTGAGCATTTATACTCCTCGGCCTCCCTTATCTATTTATAGACTCAAAACCATACTTGTGGTTCTCCTTGAAGCCCCTTTTCCCTATTTCTTCTCTTGTACGTGAGCTACTTCAGTTCACCTCGTGTATATGCTGTTTGCATCATTACAATCAACGTACATTGAATTTTGGTAAATAAAACTAAAAATATATATATATTTCACTCCAAAAAGTGGCCATTGTGACCTTTGGCCCTCCATGTATCTTGAAACAACTCGATTCGACCTTTCACTTTCCTTTTGGAGCGTTATATATTGAACTATTGTGGTGCATGGAAGGAGGGATAAATAGAAGAGCATTGAAACTCTATTGAAATTTTTCCTTGATTGAGTCTACATCCATTGATCCTAGTTGTTGTGAACCATTTATGTTCACCTCCCAAACTCTTTCATATTTTGTGAAGAATTCATTATTTTGCCCATGAGTTTTCCATTGTATGGGGGATTGAAGTGGTGGAGGCACAAGTGGCAGGACCTAGTACTTGGTTAAGATGAGTTGCCGATAGGAGGTTGCATCGTGTACTTCTTGTTCATATTCATAGAAATACTCATTTTCTCATCCATTTATATTGTGAATGATCATTTATTATCATTGGGTACATTTGCTTATATATATCATGGATTATGCTATTGTATATGCTAACGTCTTTTATATATCATATGAAGTTGTTTGTGTTTATTGTTGAGACGAAGCTGCAGGTTCAAGTGTTGTTATCCAAAAGCTCAACGAGATTCTTCATCAGACATCCGGAGTGAGGTAGGTCCTTTATCCGGTTTATCTACATTTACATTTATATAACATATGTTGGGAAGTGAGTCGATTTCTTGAATTCATATGTCTGTTGTGGTCTACCCCAATCCATAGGAATTTTTTCTCCATAACAAAATTGGTGACTCCACTGAGGAGAATCCTCCTTTTGGGGTCTTTTGGGCAGTTTTTCCTTGTTTTGAATCTCTCTTCTTTCAGGTTTCTGTGTCGTTGATAGGTCGTTAGGTTCTTATAGAAAATCCTGAGTTTCTTAGCCTTTTTTCATGCATTGTTTGGTCACCTATCCTGCCCTATACGTGATTTTGTTTTGGTTTACCCGCGTGTACATGCTACTGTTAGTTAACTAGCCCACGTACGTACGCTACTGTTCATTAAAAAATTGCGTATAGATTCGGTTTAACCTTGTTTATGGTGTTTGGTTGATGCTGGGTGAGTTCTGGGTGTTCCTGAGTCTTGTTGGGCCTATTGCCTGACTGTCTCTTTCCATTTTAGTGACAGGAAGCTCCTCTTTATTTGTATTTTGAGAATTTGGTTTTTTAACCATTTTTCTTTTTTATAGCTCATTGGCTTAGCTGAGTCTTTCTTTTTGGGGTTTGCTGGGTTATCTGCATTGCATTCTCTGCATTCTTTTTCTGAAAAGTATTGATTCTAGTTGCATTTTCATTTATTTTTAAAATACAAAAAAAAAATTGCTTTTTGTACTTGCATTTTCCATTGGAGTTCTTGTGACTTCGTTAGGGTTTGATTGAGCATGTAATATTATAGAAAGATTGCATTTTATTTCTGAAAAGAGACTTTGGTTTGACTGTCATTTAGTGGCATACATATTTCTATCAGTAGACGAGTCTAGTGTTTGTGGGTGTGCATATTATTGAGTCATTTCATATCACTAGTTTCACAGCCATATTCCTTTGAGTAATCACAACCAATAAAATTAACCCTTAATTAAAATTGATTAGAATGATTTTTCTTTTCCAGGGTGCACCAACAAGTATAGGTTTTAGAGTCTTGGAATAGAACCTTTTAGAGTAAACAATCCAAGACTATCAAACAAACATTATGTGTCTGACCAGGGAGTGGTGAAACCCATGGTATACATCGGTGTTCTCAGGATGCTCTACTCACACCATAGTTAAGCATGAAGTCACGGGAAGTAGGTTGCGGATTTAGCCCTCCAATACTTGCTGAACGTGGGAGATATATCCAGGATTTGTTCGTATTTGGGGACTCTTGAGGGATTTGACCCTTTTGAGTTTCGGGCTTAGCTACCTTTCCCATACAACGGATCCCACCTGTGACTGTTTTCCTGAGCATTGGTTATACGTGGTGACCAAAGTTGCTTTACCTAGGTATAACATAGGGCATTTGCAGCGGTTATTCTATGACTGTCCTGAGTCAGATAGGGGTCGGACAGCACAGTCGTGGTTACACATTGAAGTCTGAGGGCCCTTATAATTGATTCTGTTACCTCTGGTTATAGTTTGGGAGTCTCAAGCCTCTACTAGGAGAGACTTACCATCTGTAGTGTTGAGAGGTCCCTTGAGTCAATCCCCTGTTGTGTGCATTTTAGCTATAGCTTCTTTTACATGTGTGCTCTGTGACATTTTAGTAGGCCGTTAGGAGATGCTTATTTGTTGACTCTTTGAATTCATCGTGGATTGAGATCCGGCTTCCCGCCAATCTCGTTGGTTGGTTGGTTTACTAAATAGCGATCAATCATAGTCTCTTCGCAAGAGACGTCGGAGGACTATCGTTGGTCCTTTATTCACACCTTACAAGCATCAAAGATCTCCCACTATGATTTCTGCATATGGCACATTGGGATTGCCCGCTTCTCCGTTCGCTGGAACGAAGAGAACTTCACCTCCTCATGTATACTCTCCGAGGACTGAATGGGATGGAGGTTTGTCACACAACACTCCTCATGGGTTTGGGACATCCCATCCCACTAGTAGGAATGTTCGGGTACACAGGGTACTACCAAAGGACCGAACACCAAGAGCAACCACTTCACACAAACAGATCACAGATCAACACACCGATGTTTTGACGTGGTTTAAACCCTCGAGAGGGAAACACTCCATGGCCCCGGCCAAATAGCTTCTACGGGACAATTTATTATGCAAAGAAAGAAAGTTACAAATGAGATTTTCATAATCGATCAACTAAACAATGACCCTCCATGCTCTTTAAATAGAGATCATGGACCAATCGGGTGTTAAGCCACGGATCAAGGTTAGGTTTGATCTAAGAGAAGTTGAGCCATCGGATCACTCTATGTCGGAAACATATCGTGACCGTCGGATTAAGTATTTACAAATGCATACTAATGCATACTAAAGAAACACACTATCCCTAACGGATATATTACACAAGTTGATCTTAACTAACTCCTAAGTGTCTAAATATCCTAACATCCCCCCTTAAGAACAACTTGGGATAGGATTGAAGGATTTACAAAAGTGACACTATTAGGAGAAGGAAGGAGGCATTAGAGCCTATCCCCCCTTAATGACAAGTTCCTGAACTCCTAACATAGATCGAAGTTTAGAAAACTTCGCTTCTGTAAGAGACTTGGTGAAGATGTCTGCAACTTGATCATCTGTAGGGCAAAAGAGCACTTCGAGAACACGATCATGAACAAGATTTCTGATGAAGTGCATATGTAGCTCAATGTGTTTGCTGCGTTGATGTAGAACTGGATCTTTGGCAAGCTTGATGGCACTTTGATTGTCGCACCAAAGTGGAGTAGGCTGTTGTTGCTCGAATCCAAACTCTGAAAGGATCTTGTCGAAGCCATAAAGCTTCCTGACTGGCATTAACTGCTGCTCGATATTCTGCCTCTGCTGAAGAAAGAGCAAGAGCTTGTTGTTTCTTACAAGCCCAAGTAATAGGTCCAGATCCCAGACTGAAAACATAACTTGCAGTAGACTTTCGATCATCAGGATCGCCGGCCCAATCTGAATCAGTGAAACCAACCAACAAAGGTTTCCCCCCTGTACTGTAATGAATCCCAAACTGAACTGTACCTCGAATATATCGAAGTATTCTTTTAGCTGCTTTCCAGTGACTTTCATGAGGTGTCTGCATATAACGGGCAACTCGACCAACGGAAAAGGAAAGGTCAGGACGGGAATGAGTCAAGTATAAAAGACTACCAACAAGCTGACGATATAAGGTGGCATCTACTTCAGGTGAAGTACAAGTGGCAGAAATTTTGACTCCAGACTGGAAGGGAGAAGGGGCTGGTGTACAATCTTCCATGTGAAAGCGACGAAGAAGGTCACAAGCATACTTAGATTGAGAAAGAAAGATTCCTTCTTTGGTTTGCAGAACTTGGAGACCAAGAAAATAATGCAAATGTCCTAAGTCTGACATTTCAAAAGTTTGTTTAAGACTGGATTTCACATGGGTTATAAGCTTAGGGTCACTAGCAGTAAGAATAAGGTCATCAACATATAGAACAAGTATGATGAGATGGTTTCCTACTTTCTTGGTATAGACATTGGGGTCAGAATGGCATCTAGAAAAACCAGTGTCAAGGAGAAAGTTATCCATTTTGGCATACCAAGCTCTAGGAGCTTGCTTAAGGCCATATAAGGATTTCTTAAGGTGGCAGACAAGGCTAGAGTTATTCTGAACATATCCAGGAGGTTGTTCCATGTAAATTTCCTCCTGTAAATCACCATGTAAGAAGGCAGACTTGACATCCATTTGATGGACTTCCCAGTTGTGTAAGGCTGCAAGGGAAAGAACAAGGCGGATGGAGTTCATTTTGGCGACGGGAGCAAAGGTTTCATTGTAGTCAATCCCTTCAACTTGGGAAAAACCTTTGGCAACTAACCTTGCCTTAAGTCTTTCAACACTTCCATCTGAAGCATACTTAGTTCTGTAGACCCATTTACATCTGACAAGTTTTCTTCCTTTTGGAAGAGGTACAAGATCCCAAGTATCGTTCGCCATTAAGGAACGATATTCTTCATCCATGGCTGCATCCCAATCTGGATTCCCTGAAGCTTCTGCAAAATTTTCTGGATCATGATTCTCGGAAACTTGAGCCAAAAGAGAAGAGGCTCGCTGAAACTGAGAACGTGTTCGACGTTGATCTCTAGGATCACCGGCAAGATCACCAGCTGCTTCACATGTTGAACGGACCCATCGAGGAAGAACTTGTGCTGGTGCAACTGGAGGAACATGAGCAGGCGGAGGTGGATTTTCATCCTCACTGTCATCATCAGAAACTGGAGTTGGAAACCTGTCAAGGAAGTTGGAAGAAGAAGAAGAAGGCACAAACGCCAAATCAGGCTCGCAGGCCAAAGATGGCACACTCGCTGAGTTAGGCTCGCAGGCCAAGATATTTTCATCAAATTTAACATCTCTTCTAATGATTATAGCATGAGAAGGTGGTTGAAGAAGTCTATAACCTTTTACATCTTCAGAATATCCAACAAATATGCACTTTTCACTTTTAGGCTGCAATGCTTTCCGTTTTTCATCCGGAATGTGAGCCCATGCTTCACTACCAAACACACGAAAGTGACTTACATCAGGTTTAATTTTACTCCATGCTTCTTCCGGTGTTATACCTTGTAATGCTTTTGTAGGGGTGCGATTAACTATGTAATTTGCACAATTTATGGCTTCAGCCCAAAATTGAAGACTTAGTCCCTTAGATTGGATCATACAATTAGCCATTTCTTTTAAAGTGCGGTTCTTCCGCTCAGCTACACCATTTTGTTGTGGTGTATATGGAACAGTGTGCTGTTGTTGGATGCCTTGTTCAGTGCAGAAAGTAGTGAACTGTTTGTTAACATATTCTCCTCCATTGTCAGATCTTAACTTGATAATTTGATGACCAGATTGTTTTTCACACAAACAGATCACAGATCAACACACCGATGTTTTGACGTGGTTTAAACCCTCGAGAGGGAAACACTCCACGGCCCCGGCCAAATAGCTTCTACGGGACAATTTATTATGCAAAGAAAGAAAGTTACAAATGAGCTTTTCATAATCGATCAACTAAACAATGACCCTCCATGCTCTTTAAATGGAGATCATGGACCAATCGGGTGTTAAGCCACGGATCAAGGTTAGGTTTGATCTAAGAGAAGTTGATCCGTCGGATCACTCTATGTCGGAAACATATCGTGACCGTCGGATTAAGTATTTACAAATGCATACTAAAGAAACACACTATCCCTAACGGATATATTACACAAGTTGATCTTAACTATCTCCTAAGTGTCTAAATATCCTAACAAGGAACTCGCTTGATGATACATGGTCATCAGGTCATCCGTATGGTTCATCTACAAGTGTGTCAGGTTTTGGTTCTACATCCGTCTCCATGACCTCAGACCCTTTTACATTGGGTATTCCCGGTTTTATGTCAAATATTACTTCCTCCATGTCCGGTAGTCGCGTTAGCTCTAGCATTGGGATTGGGAGCACTACACCCCCTTTTAATGCCTATCAGTTTGGGAGTAGTCACATCCCTCCCTCTTCTCTGAATGTTGGAGGATGGCCTCCTCCTTCATCAGCGCCTAGTGTTAGTGTGAATCCTTTCTCTAGCAGAGGTTTCATGGTAGGCATTGGATCTATAACTTATATCCCTATGATGCACCTGCAACAATTAATTAACAAGAATATGCGAAATAGCAGAAATGACAAAACTCAAAATCACTTTTATATTGATCACAGGCCACTTCGAGGGGGTAACCTCCTTGAGCAAGATCAATACAATTAACTTCATGGTGCCTTCATAGGTCTCAACACACACTTATATACTAATTCTAGGCACCAATAATATGGGTTAAAACCATGGGCCGTTACAAACTATGGATCAACAATACTACGGGCGACTTACAAAGCATATGCGCCAACAACAATAACATAAACTATTGATCAACAAATACTACGGGACGACTTACAAAGCATATGCGTCCAACAACAACATACTAACAAAGTAAAGACATGGGTTCCTAACATCCCCTCCCCCTTAAAAAAAGCTTTGTCCTCAAAGCTTTAGATGTGGAAATTGTTGTTGAATCTGAAGGAGTGGTTCCCATGTAGCATCCTCTGGTTGCATGCTGTGCCACTGAATTAAGACCTCCATGATAGAGCGAGAGCGAAGCTGACGCGTGCGCCGATTGAGGATGGCCTCTGGCTCCAAAAGGATGGATCCTTCATTATCCAGTTCGGGTAAAATCTTTTGTCCACTGATGTTGGTGCCAAGAACTTTCTTCAGACAAGAGACATGAAAAACTAGATGAATGCGGGAAGAAGGAGGAAGTTCCAAATTATAATCAACGGACCCAATCTTCTGAAGAATCTGATATGGCCCATAGAACTTTGGAGCGAGCTTATGATGCCCTTTGAGTTTCAAGGATGATTGTTTGTACGGCTGGAGACAAAGAAAAACCATATCGCTGACTTGAAAAGTGCGCTCAAAATGGTGCTGATCAGCTTGTTGCTTCATTCGATTTCTTGCCATGTGAAGATTGTCCTTCAAAATGCGAAGAATCTAATCGCGGTTTTGAAGGACCGTGTCAACTTCCTGAACTGGTGAACTGGTGGGGGTGTATGGAAGAAGAGTTGGAGGTGCCTGACCATAGACTGCTTCATATGGGGTCATTTTAGAGGCAGTGTGGTAAGAGGTATTGTACCACCATTCAGGGAGAGGGAGCCATTTTTCCCACTGATGTTGTTGTTCCGAGGTGAAGCAATGAAGATAAGTTTCCAATCATTTATTGACAATTTCAGTCTAACCATCTATTTGTGGGTGATACCCTGAACTCATCTTCAGTTTGGTGCTAGTGTGGTGAAATAGTTCTGTCCAAAAATGACTAGTGAAAGTCGCATCACGATCCGAGACAATGGAAGAAGGGATGCCATGAAGACGAAAGATCTGGTCCAGAAAAATTTGAGTGACGGAGGAGGATGTATAGGGATGGCTGAGAGCACAAAAATGACTATATTTGGAGAGGCGATCAACCACAACGAGAATCACTGTCTTCCCGCCAGATTTAGGGAGCCCTTCAATGAAATGCATAGAAATATCTGTCCAAATCCGTGTAGGTATGGGCAAGGGTTCAAGCAATCCTGGAAGGAGTGTTGTTTCACCCTTATTGTGCTGGCAGGTATCACATTCGGCCACCATCTGTTGAATTGTCCTTTTCATGCCCTGCCAAAAGAAGTTACGCCGTGCTTGTTCATACGTTTTGAGGAACCCAGAGTGCCCTATCGATGGAGAAGCATGGAGTTCATAGAAGACAGCCTGTTGAAGATCTGTGCTCTGGAGAAGCACCAGACAACCCTTGTATCGCAGAGAAGCACCATCCCAAGAGTAATGTGGTATAGCAGACGGGTTGTTGGTCAAGCGTTGGATGATTTGAGATAAGGAGGATTCATTGACATAACCCTGTTGAACAGATTGCAACCAATTTGGAACAGGCATAGAAATAGCTGAAAGAGAACCTTGGGCCTCAAATGTGCGAGAAAGAGCATCTGCCACAATATTGTCTTTACCCTTCTTGTAAGTGATCTCATAGTCATAACCCATGAGTTTGCTAACCCATTTATGTTGTGCCGGGGAGGAGACACGCTGGTCCAAGAAATATTTCAGACTCTGGTGATCAGTCTTGATGCAGAAATGATTCCCTAATAGGTATGGGTGCCACTTCTGTACTGCATGCAAAATAGCCATCATTTCCTTTTAATAGGTAGAGGCAGCTAGATTCTTACCTGAAAGGGCTTTGCTGGTGAACGCAATGGGGTGTTCATCTTGAAGGAGAACAGCACCAAGTCCATTGTCGCAAGCATCACTCTCAATAGTGAAGGGCTTGGAAAAATTGGGCATAGCTATCACAGGTGTAGTACACATAGCTTGTTTTAGTTTGTCAAATGCACACTGAGCAGCAGGTGTCCATTTGAAAGCATCCTTTTTCAATAGAGCTGTTAATGGAGCTGCAATCTTCCCATAATCCTTGACAAACTTGCGGTAGTAGCCAGTCAACCCCAAAAAACCACAAAGGCTCTTGAGTGTCTGAGGAGGCGGCCAATTGTTCATGGCATCGATTTTGGCAGGATCCACGTGAACCCCTTGTGCTGAGATAATGTGCCCGAGATACTCAATTTCCTTCTGTCCAAAAACACATTTAGACTGCTTGGCATGGAGATGATGGTCAGAGAAAAGTTGCATGACAAGATCCAAATGATGGAGATGTTCTTCCCATGTTTTACTGTAGATGAGGATATCATCAAAGAATACTAGAATGAATTTCTGCAAGTAGGGTCGAAATATTTTATTCATTAAGGCCTGGAATGTTGAAGGAGCATTAGTGAGGCCAAAGGGCATGACCAAAAACTCATAATGGCCATCATGTGTGCGGAAAGCTGTTTTAGGGATATCATCCTCATGAACCCGAATTTGATGATACCCAGAACGAAGATCCAACTTGGAGAAAAAGTGAGCCCCATGAAGCTCATCAAGAAGTTCATCAACAATAGGAATTGGAAACTTATCCTTGATGGTGAGGTGATTAAGTGCTCGGAAGTCAATGCAGAGGCGCCATGACCCATCTTTTTTTGCGGACAAGAATAACTGGAGAAGAAAAGGAACTAGTGCTTGGGCGAATAATACCTTGCTTCAATAAGTCCCGAACGAGCATTTCAATCTCCATTTTTTGGTGAAATGGGTAGCGATAGGGCCTGATGTTGGGAGGAACGCTGCCAGGAAGGAGCTGAATACGATGGTCTTCTGGCCTGGAAGGTGGCAATCCCACTAGTTCAACAAAGACACCTGTATATCGATCCAGAATTTGTTGTAGATCCAAAGGAGTAGTGGAGATCGTTGATGGTTGCATCTGGATAGAATGGATCTGAGCGATGACACCATGTGAATTCTTCTTGAGGAGTTTTTCCATGCGATGTGAATTGACGATGCTAAGAGAACCTGGTTGTAATCCTGTCAATGTGTGTTTGTGTCCATTGAGGGAAAACTGCATCCAAAGTTCACCAAAATCCCATAAGATAGGGCCAAGTGTGCGTAGCCATTGAGCGCTCAAAACCACATCACATCTTCCTAAGGGCAAGGAAAACATGCCAGAGCGCAAGGTATAATCTCCCATAGAGATACACACATTTCGACACTTCCCTTTGCAAGGTAAGGTGCCCCCATTAGCAACCATGACTTCAAAGTTGGAGCAAGGATGGATAAAACAATCAGCTTGTTTGGTGATCCGAGGGTCAATGAAATTATGAGTGCTACCAGAATCAATGAGTATTGTAAGAGGAAGCTTCTTGAAGTAACCCCTGACCTGCATTGTTTGGGGGGTGGTGATTCCAGCTAAAGCATGGAGAGATATATCTAGCTATTCATCCTGAGACGGAGGGTCAATAGGTGGTTCCTGAATGTCGACCGGAGCATCCAGTGTTTCTGGATCTTCGTCACCAATTTCAGAGGCAGGCGGAGACTCCACATCCAAGAGATAGAGATTTTGCTAAACACATCTATGTCCCCGAGTGAATTTCTCATCACAATTATAGCAAATCCCCTTTTCTCTGCGTGCTTGCATCTCTGTTTCAGACAAACGCTTGATAGGAGTCGGTCGAGGAGCCTGCGGTATAGGTGGTCGCTGAGAACCCATATTTCAGAAGGGAACAAAAGTGGGCTTGGAGCGTTGTTGGGCTGCAATCTTGTCTTCTGCCAACTTAGCCAACCCTAGTGCTTCCATCATTGTGTTGGGACAGAACATTTTGACCTCAGAACGGATGGCATCCTTTAGACCACTGATAAAACAACTCCGGTAAAAGTCATCAGACAATCCTTCGGTGTGGTTGGCTAGATTCTCAAATTCGCTTTGATACTCTCTCACAGTGCCAGTTTGACAAAGTTTAGTGAGGGCTCTTGTGAAGTCATCAAAAGCACTAGGACCAAATCGTTGCAAAAGAAGCTGGCAAAAGTCTGGCCATTTGGGCTCTGGATGAGCCTTGATGTACGAACGGTACCATTGAAGAGATTCCTGTTCCAAATAAAAGGATGCCAACAGAACTTTGTTGACATCAAAAGTATTATGTAGACTGAAATACTGTTCTGCACGATAGATCCATCCAGTTAGATCGGTACCATTGAAGCGAGGAAAATCAAGCTTCGGACCACGGAAATTGCTGGAAGAAGAGAACCCATTGTCTGCTGAAGACTCAAACTGTCGTTTGTTGTTCATAGCTGAATGTTCAAGATGGAGACCGAGAAATTTTTCATCTAGACTTGGATGGCTACAAGTGCATCCTCCATGGTTTTTGCTCCTGCACGGGTGACAACCATAACCAAGATCTTCTTTTTTTTTTCGGTTGACTGGGTAGGAAAACAAAAACAAAAACTACTTCAGTAAAGGAAAATCTGGACTTGGGAAAAAATCAGAAGGGTAATTGGGGTTTGACTAGGTTTTGGACACTGTTGGATAGGCAGGGAAGCAAAAATGAGGATTTCAGAAGTGGGGTGAAAGAATGGGAAAATTTGGCAAATGGGAACAAAGAAGTAGAATTCAGAAAGGAACTCTGTGGTAAAATTTGAAGGTGATTGGGTGAAATCTGAGGAAGTTATGGCAAACCCTAAAAATAGAGAAATGTGGGATTTTGGACTTTGGGAAGGGGAATTGGGGAGAGGATCCTCAGGACTGAAATATGCAGAATGGGATGACAGGGGTTCCCCGAAAATTTCAAGGGAAACAGAGTGAAAATAAGGGAGATATGGAGAAAAAACTGAATTTTTTTTTTTTTTGTTCAGACTGGAGTGGCTACGGCTCAAAAGGGATCTGGAACAACACCGAATGGATTGAAAATGGCTGAATCTGGAACGGCTTGCAAAACGGATCTGAAACAGCACAATAGTGATCAACAATAGTTCAGCTGAAAGTAGATATGGACCCCAGGTATGTTCGGCTTCCTAATAGTTCAGGGGTTTCACTCGGCCACCAACGCTGTCTGATGGCTTGCGTATTGGGGCAGTACCCCTCACTCCACGGCTCAGGTAAAACTGATAACCGCTTTGTCACAAACAATAGCTCTTGGTTTACCTCACGGGTGGGAACTAGTCAATCAGGTAGGGGTCGTTGCCCTTTTCGCTGGCAGGTCCTCTCAATGGGCCATCTACTTCGGGGTTCATGTGGTACTCCTCACAATGAGTTTTAGGGCTTATGCCCAAGTACTTCCCATAGTTAAGCGGATAGGGATTATTCCCAAATCCGAACCTGCAACAGATGCGAAAAAAATTTGGCAGAAATTTCACCCAGCGAGCCCAAGAAAGTGCTCTGATACCAGATGTGATGCACCTGCAACAATTAATTAACAAGAATATGCGAAATAGCAGAAATGACAGAACTCAGAATCACTTTTATATTGATCACAGGCCACTTCGAGGGGGCAACCTCCTTTGAGCAAGCTCAATACAATTAACTTCACGGTGCCTTCATAGGTCTCAACACACACTTATATACTAATTCTAGGCACCAATACTATGGGTCAAAACCATGGGCCGTTACAAACTATGGATCAACAATACTACAGGCGACTTACAAAGCATATGCGCCAACAACAATAACATAAACTATTGATCAACAAATACTACGGGATGACTTACAAAGCATATGCATCCAACAACAACAGACTAACAAAGTAAAGACATGGGTTCCTAACAATCCCATCCATTAACCCGTATGCCTCTTTGCATGTGCCTGTGCCTACGAATGATTATATGATTTTGAACTCTCCTCCTAGTTCTTCGATTCCCTAGGGTGGGAATGTACCATTTTCTTATGGCCCTCACTTGGTTGTTTCTCCCGCGTCGAGTGGTTCTGCAATGACCCATTCTTATGGAGGTAACTTTTATAATTATTCAGTTGGTTTTGCCCCTTATTCCATTCCCCATATGGAGCCCATTCTATGCACGTGCCTGTGTATCCTCATATGGGATAGGTTGGAGGAGCATATCATCCTTCTGGTCAGGGTCATGGGTTCTATCAGAGTTCGTCGGCACCTCAGGTGTTGACTTCGATGTACATGGTCTCATCCTCGGTTTTGCAAAGTCAGTCTCTTTCGGGAGCTTGTACTCAAGCTTCGCAGCCTCAACTCCCGTTCTTAGCTAGGTTGAACTTTCCCGATCTTTCTAAGCTCATGAATGATCCGGTGTGTCATGAATATACATGGCCCCTAGTCCCCACCAAGCTCCCTTCCGATGTTCCAAAGTTTGAAAGGAAGAAGGGTGAGGATCCAGGTGATCATGTCACCACATTCCATCTATGGTGCTCCTCGAATTCCTTAAACCACGATTCCATCCATTTGAGTTTATTTCAACGCACCCTAACGGGGGATGCCGCGAAATGGTATGCCAAGTTTCCTAGGGGCACATATAAGAGTTTCAACGATTTGGATTTGGTTTTTCTAGATCACTTTCAGTTGCTGGTTCATTACGACACTGACACCGAAATCTTGTCCATCTTCTGCCAGGATAAAGCCATGCATATATCTGATCACATTCAAGAGTGGTGCTGACGGAAGAGGTTAGTAAAATCCCACATTCCTCTAGATTTTCTCCTGGAATGGTTCCTCAAGTCTTTGCTCCGTTATATCTTGAAGGACGTTTTGTTATCTAGAATTATGACTGAGGAACAAGCCATCTTTAAATCCCAGCAGTTAGACCTAGTCAATGCTCAGTCTCGGATTTTGTATGATATTATACCTGATGCACCACGATCAATACATGATCCCAAGCCCGCTCTTGGACAGCATGTCGATGGCATTGTTGGTTCCGCAAGTGCTCGTTCTGTAGATATGGTTACGAATTAGATGCAAAACCTATCTATTAACTAGTCTGGCCCTAGATAGACTTTTGCCTCGTCCATTTCCACCCAGTCGTCCGATGTACATTCTATACAATCGGTGAACCTGTTTGGTAACCAGCAACCTGGTGGGAAAAATAAGGGGAAGAATAATTTTAGGGGTGGGAATAAAAAGAATAAGAAAGAGAACGTTAACCCTCCTTGGGATGGAGGAAATGCTTGTGGGGATCGCAAGCCCAGACGTAAGGTGAAGTTTCCTTGTAAACTTTTCTCGGAGGATCACCTTACACATTTGTGTCCTCATATGGAGGAAGCATCGAAGAACATCGCACAGAGCCCATTTGTGCTAACAAATCCCCTTCTTCATCATCACAATATGGCTTTTGGTGCTTCTATCGCCAGTCATGGGAATATTGAAACTTCGACTTCTTCTACCCACGACGGTGGTTTTGGATGCATGAACATGGTCAATCCAAGGTTTGTGTTTCTACTCGCTCGCATGATTATGGATCTCCACAACCTTCTTTGTCGAATGATCCCCCTCCACATGAGACTCCATTTCATATCGAGAAGCCCAAGCTTATGCGACAGGTACGGAAAGGTGTCCTCAAGCACTTGTCACATAATCCTAATTCCCTAGCCACCCAAAACTACTCGATTGTTGAAGATATGGGCCAAACCTTGTGTGCTATGTCGGATCTCGAGGTTCTTCACACTTGTCCTTCACAAAGGACTGCCCTTCTATTTGCTTTGGGAGTCTAGGATCCTTGTAGCCCAAATGTCATCAAGTTTGACGCTACTGATGTTCAGCCTCGGTTTCCCTATCATGTGGCTTTCAAAGTTCATGTCAGGTGTATAGAGATGATCATTAAGCGTACCATGGTTGACGAAGGTGCTTCCACTTCAGTAATGTCTTTAGATTGTTGGAAGGCTCTCGGCTCTCCTCTGTTGTCGAAGTCTATGACCATGCTCATTGCATTCGATGGTCGATATTTCAGGCCACATGGTATTATTCCTTCCCTTGAGGTCCACTTGGGTGGGAAGTCCATGCCTATAGAGGTCGAGGTGGTCGATGCTCCCCTTGAATATAACCTTTTACTGGGTCGGAATTTGATCTATGCTATGAGAGAGATCATATCCTCTGTCTTTAGAGTCATCTGCTTTCCCCACGAAGGAAAGATTGTGACAGTCGATCAACTATCCTTTGATAGTTCCAGTCCCATAGCATTGTCAGGATATGTGGTCCCTCAAATCGAAAATTCTCAGCCAAAAACTGGGAATGTTGGTGTAGGATTATATTCCACCTTGATGGGATCTTTCCGCACCAATAAACTTTATAAGAACCATCTCCGATGATGATCCTTCATTGCTGCATCCTGTACCATTCTGGACATCGTAATTTAGTGATTCGTGGACTCTATCTTCCACGAGTTCCTCGTCGGAAGACTCTTCGCACATCAGAATGGCCATGCCCTTGTATGCAACTGAGCTTGCTTATCGTGATATTCAACAAGTCACTGTAGATCCTGGTCTCTCTTCTTCAAGGACAGATGAAGAAAATCCTGTTACGATGCCCACATGGGTAGTTGACTCGTCTTGTTCACATGATTTCCTTGATGATACTTTTCCTTCGGATGAAGCCATTATCCATTCCATGAATGACAATGACAAGCCTCGAGAGGATCTCAATCATAGATATTATTTCCTTCCCAACCTTGATCTTCTTGAGTAAGATGAGTTTTTTTGGGCTCTAGCCGATAAATTTGGTCACCCTGTGGTTCCTTTGGATTTGCATGGCATTTACACGGAAGGGAATATCGATAATATTGCTCCTACTATCCCAATCAACATTTCTCGTACTCCCAGAAAAATCGAAAATGTATACATTGGTGTTGATTGTTCCCTTGAGGAAATTCGTATTTACACCTATTTATTTAAAGAGTTTTGGGATGTGTTTTCCTGGTCATATGAGGAGATGCCAGGTATTAACCCTAGTATTCACTACAAGAAAAAAGGTCATTGGTGAGGGTCCAAAAATATCACCATAAGCTCATTTGGTGATGGTCAAGAGGGGTCCCGTCACCAAAACCCGAGCATCACCAAAGGCACCGTCACTTTAAGTGGGGGTATGTGGTGACATTCAAGGCCCGCCACCAATAATTATGATTATTCCAGGTTGTGACCATCACCAATATCTATGAAGTGTTGGTGACAAACCTGGGTTGCCCCTCACCATTTGATGCATATATGGTGACGATCAATGACCGATCATTGGTGAGGGTTGAGACATGTCACCATAATCTCATTGGTGATGGTGAAAAATGAGGATGTCACCAAAGGCTGTGTCCCCAAAAGTAGAGGTGGTGTGGTGACATTCAATGTTCGACACTAATAAGGATTATTAGTGACAAATAGTGACCCTCACCAATTTCAATGTTCAACATTAATAAGGATTATTAGTGACAAATAGTGACCCTCACCAATTTATATGAAGTTTTGGTGATGGACCTAAGGGCCTCCATCACCAAAACATTGAACGTCGCCAATGACATATGATGAGGGCCTTACAATGACCTTCACTATTGAGGATATTTCCATTAACATATCAATGGTGACAACCGCTATGAGATTGTCACTGCTTTTCATTTTGAAAATCTCTTGATGACGCGACATAAAGGACCATCACCATTGCTTATAAAATTGTAAAAAAACAATTATAATGGTCCTTAAAGGATAATGGTTCAACGTCACCATTACTTTCCACAATGGTGACAATGGTGACAAACAATTGATTAGAAGAGAAGTATGTCCACTCATTGTTGATAGAGCACCTTCCTTGTTGTTCTGGGCATCTTTTCAATTCAACCTACATAGATTTGAAGGGATAGTTTTCTGTTGTGTTCACTATACCTTACAAAGGCATATTTCTGAGTTTGTTGGTTGTAGTTTAGAGGGGCAATTTTCTGAGTTGTTGGTTGTACTTGGCAGGGGCAGATTTCTATTCTTGTTGGTTGTACTTTACAATCATAGGAATTGTTACCTTGCATGGATTAGTTTCAATGGGCCTATAAACTTGCTTGCAAAAAATAATGCAGTAGGCCTATAAATATTTAAACACTAAACTATGGTAATTAAAAATTAATTCTAACTACAATTGCATCATGCCTATTAAAATTCCTTGATCATAATTCTATTGGCCATCATTATTTACGATTTGAGCAAATCCTAGGGACATAAAAATTTACTATCTAAACTTAGTTTCGTATGTTCCTTCAAAAGAGAATTTTGGACAATGGATTCAATATGTTGGAACTCATTCTATTATATCGATTAAAAAACATGCCTGTACCTGCTATATAATTTCATGTTTCCTTACCTGCCAGTATTGAAGAAAAATGTTGGGTGTGGATGATTTAAGTGGCTTGCCATGATGCCAGAATGGAAATTAAGTAGTGTGTAAGGTGCCAGAAATGAAGCAAAATCAATGTGCCATTGGGAAGAGATGATTCAAGTTTTTTCCATGTTTGAAACAGCATACAGGGCAGAGAATAGACATGTTTGACACTGCAGAATTGATACAAGGCAGAAGAATAGTCATGATTGATATTGTAGAATCGACACAGGGCAGCATTGGGCGAAGCACGCAATTGCTCGATGGACTATGACTATCACGAGTAGACTGGTCTTGGAAGCTCTAGGTTACCAGGTTAAAGGAGAGAGATTTGATCTTCTTAATTTATCTATTCAAATCTAATAAATATTTAAATCCAAAAATCATTGTAGCAATAAGAAGGATTTTTATTTTTTTTGGTTTGTTGATTGTTGTAGCAGGAAGAACGTGAAAATGACATTCCCAGCTTAGAGGAGTCATAAGAAGTATGTCAGATTGCTCTCTAAACTATACATGGCAGCACATGGTTAAGGGATCAGTCTCCCCTTCCATTTGTAATCTGATTCATTTTCCTCTTTTTAATAAAATCTAATTAATCGTCATTGTTAAAAAAAAACACTTGAGAATTTTCTCTTTATAATTGTCATGTTCCAGAATCCAAGCATTAGTTTCAATAGGTATATAAACATGCTTGAATAAACAACAAAGTAGCATATCCTGTGAATTATCGTTGTTATCTCAACTTACATTCATGTTTTAATTCTCGTATATAACATAAATGTAGAGCACCTATAAAAGTGCAAAATTCCTAAGATTCATATTGGCATGAAATTACACATTTTTTTTTGGAAATGCTTCAACAAACTTCCTCTGATGGGTTACATAGGGTGGACTTTCTTTCCTTACCTACCCAATATGAGGTGTAGCTATACCCATCAAAATTACTTGGGACCAGTACCCGACCTCATCCATTTTAAACTCATGTCAGTCAAGTGGAGCAGGTCACAAGTAGAATGTAACCCTAGTAGATGGTGATGACCAATGGCCTCCTGGAATAAATTGAACATTTGGTTATTATTATTATAACATTTTACTAATTTAAAAAAGCAAAAATATCACATTGTTATAAGTAAAGTAAATAGAACTGATTCACTAACTTGTTTACACAATAACTGAAATAGATATCTAAGCTTTTTTAAGCATCTGGAAATAACATAGCAAAAGATGATATAAAATGCTGTAACAACAGTTTAATAACATATATCTACAGGCTTGGCCTAAGCCTGTAAGATGAGTTGTTTTTTACACTTACAGATGCACAAATGGAAATCAGACATATGGGCCTTCTTTGGAATCATGTCACCCAGCTCATCTGCCTATTTGTTCCTCCAAGTTCATTCTAATGTTAACTAAGGAGCAGATTTATTGCAGACTGGTCACAGAAAAAAGGAAGCATAGTTTATGCTTCCGTTGCGATGAAATGTTAATGAAGGTCAATGGAAACTAAACAAGCACTATAAATCAACATTATTGACAACAACACAAGTACAAGATATTATTGAAAAGCTATTCAAACAACTTTTTTAAACTCCAGCGAAAAGCATGAACCATACCTCAGTCATTATTTCTGCTAGTTGCTTTACAGTGACCTCATTATTAGGATTGCCAACATTGAAAATGTGACTATTTTCCCTAGAAGGAATTTCTTGAAAAATGAAATAGGTAAGTACTATAAATATATAAGCACCATACAAGATCAGTAGAAATCCATAAAGGATTGTTGTTACTTACCATCATCAAGAGAATAGGTCAGCTAGCATATTGTGCCCCATATGTTTAAAGACTGTTTATACAATTCCAAGCATGCAAAACCAACACAGAACAACACTAATTTTTTCCTTAAAGAAATCTATTGTGGAATAACTCCAAGTTAATGATTTAAAAAAAAAAAAAAAACAAATGCAAAACACAACCAAAAATACACCACTATAAAATGATATAATTCCATACCCAAGTTAACACATCTAGAAAGTCAATATGAAGCAATTACAACCACATAGCAGTCCACTTACTTTCCAAGAGCATAATCAAACATAAAGGACGAGTTGTAAATAATCCACTGGATAGTCCAACAACATCTTAATTCAATCCAAGACAAAAGATCAAAACTAGCATTTATCAAGAACATCATTCATTCAATGTAAATCCAAACCATTAGTGACCCAATATGCAAAGTCTGCAAATGTATAAACCATGTAAAGGTGAATATAGCAGAATCGATATGTTTTATTGTTTAATATTCAACCATATTCCTTCACAATCTGAACGAACATAATCCATGTTCACGTCAACATCCACATTGACTATATCTTCTTCATTTACACATTTTGCTTCTTGAAAGTCTGTAACCCCTGACAAATTTGCATACTCAGGTTCATATGATCTACTATTTCTCAATCCTTTTGGAGGACATGTTAACACTACATACCAGTCAGTCTCAACTGGATCTTGTACATAGAATACCTGTTTAGCTTGCGATGCCAGAATAAATGGATCATCTTGCCAATGATTTTGACTTAAGCATTTCTTCATATTCACCATTGTAAAACCCAAATCATCAGTTTTGAATCCCTCTCTTATTATATACATCGACCCAATTACATTTGAACAACATGTACTCCATACAAAAATAGTCCAATGTAATTATTTCTTCTATTACTGCATAAAATGTTGTTTTCTGAAGTACAGGGTTTGGATCTTTAGAACTTGACCTCATCATTGTTTCAGCTTCCAAACACACACCATTATTTTGTGTGTTTCTCTCAATATCCATTCTTTTTGTATGGTATCTATAACCATTGGTTAGGTATCCCTTGTACTTATTCACAAATTTCCTTGGGCCCCGCACTAGCCATTTAAGTGTATCAGACACATTTCCGTCTCCTTCCACCTACATATTTTCAGTTTTTTTAATGTAGTTAGAACACATACATCCAACCTATGATAAAATATTTAAATTTGTACATGACAATATTCAACATGTAATGATTTGTAAGTACTTATAATATAAATAGTATAAAGTGACCTATTTTTTTAGCCAACTAGAAAACTGTTGGGTGTGGAGTCTCTGCAATAGAGCTTCATCTTTTTTGGTTTGGGTAAATGAGTTGAGAATCTCCATTTTGTGCATCCTAATTTGACAATTATGGACAATAAAAATGGTTGTTAATGTGTTTTGATAAAATATGAATAAAAATAATTTGAAATGTCAAATACATTATTCTATCCAGGATCTGTGTTTTGTTAAACCACAAACAAACAAAATTTTGAAGGTCAAACATGTTACTTACTCTATCCATGGATCAACTTCATTTGTGTGAAATAGAACCCACCTATGGGCTTGTTCCCAACTAATGTTATCCATTTTTTATGGAATTGAAGCAATAATGGCTTTCCATCAAGAATTACTTCTTCAACTTCATCATCCCACACTTCATTTCGACCATGTGTGGTTCCAATAGCTTCCATACCTTTCAAGTATCCTCCACAAAACTTTATTGATTCCTCCACATTGTAGCTTTCAGTGATGCATCCTTCTGCCCTATTTTTGTTCTTAACATAACTCTTGTATACTTTCATACACTTACAAAAAGAGCATATTTTTTAAGTAATGTCAAAAGCTTTGAATAAATTATTCTTCTTGTAGTTCTTGATAGCAAGTAAAGTTCCATGTACCTCTCAAAGGCGTACATCCATCTATATGAAACCGGGCCACAATATCAAAGCTCACGTATCAAATGCACATTCAAATGCATTAGTATATCGAAAAATGGAGGGAAGTACTTTTCAAGCGAGCACATTGTCTCCACGATATCATTTTCCAACTTGTCAAGGTTCTCTATTGAAACCGATTTTGCACAAATTTGCCTATAAAAGTAACAAAGCTTACAAAGCATCTTTCGAACAACAATTGGTAGCACATGGCATAGAGCTACTAGGAGAAGTTGTTGCATTAGAACATGGCAATCATGTGCTTTCATTCCACAAAACTTAAGCTCTTCCATAGATATATGATTTTTTGGATTAGAGTTATAACCATCTGGCACTTTTAATGTGAAAAGAACATGACATAGGGTCTCTTTCTCTTTCTTTGAAAGAGTATGTGGTGCAGGTGGAAGGAATATTTTTTTTCGTTTAACTTCTGGCCAAAGTGATTTTCTCAAACCCATTTTTTGCAAGTCATCTCGTGATTTCTTTCCATCTTTGGACTTCCCTTTTATATCCAAAAGAGTTCCAAAAATGCTTTCACACACATTCTTCTCCACATGGATTACATCTAAATTGTGACGTTGTAGGTGTTTTTGCATTCCAACACATTGAGAATATTGGAAAATTATTTAATATGAAGGAAATCATAAACAATGAATTCAATAAAGACATCTAAGCACAATGACGTCATATAAGCATGCAATGTATAATAATTAGGAATGGTTGATGTCTCTACATACCTCCCAATATGGCAGATTGAATAGGATTGATTGTTTCTTCCACACCACAACATTAGTTTTTTCACCTTTTTCCTTATTTATTTTCCTTTTCTTTGATTCAATCTTCCCCCAAACTGTTTCATTTCCCCTTGTTTCCTTAAAAATATCTGACACTCTTACAACTGGAGGGGCATAACGAAGCTCCTCCTTCCCATTAAATGGTCCCTTCTGTGAGCGAAACTTATGATTTTGAGGAAGAAATCTCCTATGTCCCATGTACACACATTTCTTGCTACAATTGAGGTACTCTGATTATGTGTTCTTTCCACATATGGGGCATGCATTATAGCCTTTTGTTGTGCAACCAACCATATTCCCATAAGCTGGAAAGTCATGAATCACCCACATAAGAATAGCCTTCATGTTAAAGCATGTGTTATTGTAAGCATCATATGTCCATACTCCTTGGTCCCATAATTCCTTTAGTTCATCTACCAAGGGTTCCAAATACACATCAATGTCATTACCTGGTTGCTTGGGACCAGGTATTAACAATGTTAACATACAAAAATTCCTTTTTGTTCACAACCATGGTGGGAGGTTGTATGTAACCAACACTATAGGCCAAACACTGTATGTACTACTCAAGTCTCCAAATGGATTAAATCCATCTGTTGCCATTGCAAGTCATACATTGCGGGGTTCACCTGAAAAACCAGGCCATCTTTCATCAATAGTTTTCCAGGATGGGCTATCAACAGGGTAGCGCATATGACCATGATTGCTTGCATTCTCATGATGCCACCTCATTTTTTGTGACATGTCCACAGAGCTAGAACAACAAAGAAAATATTTCATTTATATATAATATTATCATATAATAACACTATGAAAAATGGTAAAGATAATACAAGAAGTTAAAAACTTGAATACAATTATGGTGTTGAAAATCATACCTATACATTCTCCTTAGCCTCGGTGCTATGGGGAAATATCTTAACACCTTTGCAGGAACACCTTGACGCACCTTTTGATATTGAGCATCCACCTTCCATCGAGATTTTGCACATGTTGGGCATTCGTCTTTACTTTCGTTACTTCCTCAATATAAAATGCAATTATTGGGACATGCATGTATCATATCATAGTTTAATCCCAATGATTTTATCAACTTTTTTGCAGCATATGTAGAATCTGGAAGTGTGTTATCTCTAGGAAGTGTATTTTTATGCAATTTTAACATTTGGCCAAAACTTCTATCAAACCATCCACTATTCACTTTGAGATTGTAATATTCCATGGTTGTTGATATTTTTGTGAAATCAACACAACCAAGGTACAATGGCATCTTTGCATCTTCGATTAACTTACTATATTCATTAACTTCATTTAGTACATTTGTTGATGTCAAACCCACATTATCACAACCTTCGTTTACGTTTTGATCAAGACATGGATAAGCATCATTAACCATATGAAGCACTTGATCACCAACAATGGTTGTATCATCATCCTTTTCGAGTGGATCATTACCATTCTGAAATGATGTTCCAGGCTCATCAACCTGATTATCGTAATGGCATTCTACATGTCCATAAACCTATTAATAAGAAAATTAAAATTCATGTCAGTGATTTTATGGTTTTTGTGAAAATTAGAATGAATAGATATTGGTCAAATAGGGGCCTTTACCAATCCAAATTAGCTTACTAGTTGAGATGATATATGCTCTATAACTTCATGTGGCTCATTTTCAGAGCGTTGCCTAGCCTCATCAATAACGGATGGAATCTAAAGGTGAGAGGAAAACATAATTAAGCACATATAAATATAATTTATATCTTTATTGTAATACAAGTAAGTTTGAAACTAGATCAATTCATTTATTTCAAGATACCTGACTGTGAATGCTCTCTCCATGAAAATACCAAATTTTATATTGTTCTATTATTCCATCACAAATCAAGTGCTCGCATATTTTATCAAATGTTTGTAATTAGACTATGCCACATTTATTACATGGACATTTTATGGACATCTTATTCCTTGAATGCGCCTCGGCAAACTTTAAGAATTCCTCAACCCCATCTCTATATTCTTGTAGTGTCCTACACATAACCAATTTCCATTAAGTCACATAAATTTAATTGAGAACAAGTTAGCACTGATACATTTTTTTGGTATATCACAATGAATAACCAAATATAGAAACTATACCTATTTTTCAAGTTCATCCAGTTTCTTTTGTCCATTTGATAATATGCTCCAAGCTCCTTTGAAATTATATCTACAATGAACTAAAAAAGTTAGTTGATACTAAACCTCATATATATTGAAAACACACAACTTTGCACTAACAACTTGCAGTCAAACAACTGTATAAACCCACATTTCTTATTAAGAGGTATTCTGATATAAAAAAACTCCCTAAACTGTTCAAATATTTGACTTAGATCTTCTGGAAATAATCTTTGTGGCTTAATGCATTATTGTAATTGTCTCTTTAGATGTCAATTTGTAGAACCATTGAAATTCGAACCAATATGGCATCTAACTTCTAAGAAAGTAGAACCCATAAAGATTCTACCCAGACTCAAAACTAATTCATTCCAGGCAGCCCTTCAATGTAGAGTGTTCAACATCACTCCTCTTCATACTGAGCGTAATTCCAATGTAGTCAACACTCAACCTTAGATCTTAATTCAACCTTAAAATTAAAATGTAGCCCAACAGAGAGTAACACAATTAACTAATTCATTTCCTAGTTAGCTTGTATATTCACCAGAGTTCATCAATCACACAGACATATATGAAATCAACACACAGCATCATGGCAAATAATCCTTTTCCATTTATTACTTGGAAATTTGCAGGCTAATAAACAAACTCTAACCTATCCTCTGTTTTTCTTGCCTTGATTCTTACATTGTATAGCTAACCCTCCTAACCATCATTTTTCAAGCCTCTCTCTCTAACCTCTAATGCTCACAGGAATACAAGATACACTTGGAAACATAACTTGCAGCTAAATAACAAACCTCATACATTTATGGAACTAACTCCTAAAGTTTTTGTAAAGTTCTTGTAATTGTAATTGTCACTATTATGTTAAAATAAATTGATTTTCATCCTTAAGACTGTTTAATAATGTATATCTATAGGCTTGGCCTAAGCCTGTAAGTTGAGTTGTTGTTTATACTTACATATGCAGAAATGGAAATCGGACACATGGGTCTTATTTGGAATCATGTCACATAGCCCATCCTCTTATTGGTTCCTTCGAGTTCATTCTGATGTTACCTAAGGAGCGGATTTATTGCATACTGGTCGCAGAACAAATGAATCACTTTTTCTACCTAGATTAGAGGATATGTCGATTCTTTGAATCTTGACAGATCCTCCCTGAGCCTAAAGGAAAGAGGTCTACTTATCATATTAGTTCTCTTCTCCATTTCGATATATTAGTGCTCCATTCTTGTTACTCTTTTTGACTTTTTTAACTTACAAGAGAAATGGAAAAATATCATTTCACAATTCTTGTGGCCGATATAACAAACCCTTATATACGCTACTGTATACAACAGAAGTCCATGGCACAATCAAACCAAGCCACCACTAGTTGTAGCCTCATCAATCAGGACACAAAGTAACCCCAGTAGATGATGGTAAGGCAGATCAGACCTCAACAGTCCCTCCTCAGGCCACGGCTCAGTAGATCAGGCCTCAAACACACTCACATTAAAAAATTTTGATAGACCATGAGGTCTTGACTCTTGTCCTTAAAATAAGGAGGGGTTCAATGTAAAAATATTGTAAATGTTCAATAGATAGCAAGGTTAAACTAGAAGTTTCCAAGTGTGATGAGGTGTCAATGATGCATCATCCTTTAGGATAGAGCCGAACTCCTATTTAGAGAGGCATTTACAGAAATATAGAAAGGTCGTTAGGGATAAACTGTTAAATTGATTATTCATATATACGATTGTAAGCCTACGAGCCACAGTAGAGGTAGAGCAGAGGTGAGGCAGAGGTAGAGAGGATAGGAAAATAGAGAGGAGAGGACCAGGGTAGAATACTCCCATATTGTGTAATCAGGTCACGGAATTCTGAGTAATTGAATTTGATTAATGAAAGCATTTTATATGCATATGGACTTGTGAATATCTCTTTCTATGTATTTTTTATGAAGTTCATTGTCTCTGTTGAATGTGAATGGCGTCCTGCTGTAAACATAAAGTCATTTACTCTAGAATTTGTATGTAATTCCTACAACGAAAAATCAGTACATAGGCTTTGTTAATTGGCTGACTTACTGATAGTAAGCAACTATAGGAATATGCGATTTCTGCGAAGTATTTGGAATTGGAAGACCCTTCTGAAAACTGACTCGATGTGATTGTTTATCACTTGAGTGTCCTTATGTTATGAGATCTCAGGTTATGCAAATCGGAAGGAAGTGAAGCAATTGAAATTGGAACATCAAGTTACTTCAATTAGATTGTTTAAAGTACATCTGCATAAAACCCTAACCCTAACCAAAATTTAATAGAATAAATAAATGTGTTGGGTGAGAATCTACTATCGCTGAAGGTAAAATATTGGAGATTTTAGCATTTGTTTAACATTTTTATACAGAGATCGAGTTACGGAATTGGTAGCCAGGTTCCATATTTCAGGGTTAGGGTTTGAATATTTGGAAGTGTGTTGAAGGGTAGTAGTTATTTTTTTCCACTTGTTCATGAAAAACTAAGTTTCTCAAATGTTGAAACAAACACTGAAGAAATGAACCCTAGCCTGGAGGAAAAATTGTGGCAAATTGTCATTGCGCACAAATTTGAATACCCAGGTATACTCTGTTTGGGAATCAAACTCCATTTTAGATTCCATTTGTGTACAAGCAGTAGTAGATCATGGCCCAATTGTAATCATATTATTAAAGGGAAAATGCCATTTTTGAACAAAGAAATTGAATTTATACTCAAGGTAAGAGTTCAAGAATTTGGGGAAGTGTTTTTTGTTGAAATTGCAAGTGGTTCCTACATCAAAAATAAAAATAAGAGCTGCATGGATAGCATTGGAACCTGATTTCCGCAGTTCGTCTCACTCCCTTTCCTTCCGATCGGCACCTATGTCTATCTCTCCATTCACGGTTCAACCCAACAGCATTTCATTGTGATTTTTTTTATATCTCTCCATGCACGTGGTTTAAGCCAAAGCAAATCATTCCCACCCTAATTTCATCTGCACCAAAATTCAAAAATTGAATTTTTTAGTCTTTGAAAATGGTATCTTTTGAATCTTTGAAAATGGTATAAAATTGAATATTTTTAATCTTTACAAAGGGTATAAAATTGAACCTTTCGAATCTTAGAAAATGCAGGCATCGTTTCTTGATGTAATTTACTTTACGATATACAAAGTGACAAAGTGTTACCATTATTACAGTTTATTATTTAAATATTATTATCCGCAAAATCAAGAGTCATGCATGACTTCACAATGTCTCAGCTTGCCATAGACCCTAGGTGAAGGCATACCTGGTGGGAGACCATGCGTTACACATCAAAGAATACCAGAGTATAATTGCTCTACTACAGAAGGATAGTGAGCTATAGAATAACGAACCCCAATCATAGACACAAGAGGAAGACCAATTTGATAGAACATGATGAGAACATGACTCTCTCATATATTTTATAGAGGTCTAGGGGTATAAAGCCTCCAATAAGTATATGATCCCACACAAGACTGGCTTAACCAACGAGTTAAGTTAGGGGTCACACATCATGACCAATACTCCAATGTTAGGTGATCAGGGGATTGCAACCGCATAAGGACTTCTCTATACCTATGACACATGGAACACCCATCAAGGAAACCAACTCAATCCACCATCATTAAGTACTGCAACCACCATCAAGGGATAAAAACGGTGAGGGCCAACTATTTGTTGATGGTTCCATCCCCTAGCTCAGTGGCGTTGGAAAATGCTACCATCTCTCTGACTAGTCCTCTCACTTTTATTTCTAGTATTAAAATGCATATGCACTCTCAGTTTCATGACAACCCTGCAATGGGTGGTCCACACCCTCCTGTGAATGTGTATTCGGCTATAATGACAAACAACATTATAATATAGGTGGTTCTTTCAAAGCTATATTAATGCAAAACAACATGCTTACGTTCCAACTTCATCCCTAGATATGATGGTAGCTATAGAAACAGTAAGCAAATTATAGGATCACATGTTTATAGAAAATGCACAACTACACAACATGTATCATGGGAAGCCCTCATGGGGGAGAAAACCCAAATTACAACCTTTCACTGTGATAGAATCCGCAAAATCAAGCATCATGCATGAATTCACAATGTATCAGCTTGCCATAAACCCTAGGCAAAGGCATACCTGGGGGGGAGACCATGCGTCACACATCAAAGAATACCCGAGTATAATTTCTCTACTACAGAAGGATAGTGAGCTATAGAATAACGAACCCCAATCATACACACAAGAGAAAGACCAAGTTGATAGAACATGATGAGAACATGACTCTCTCATATATATTATAGAGGTCTAGGGGTATAAAGCCTCCAAAAAGTATATGATCCCACATAAGACCGACTTAACCAACGAGTTAAGTTAGGGGTCACACATCATGACCTATACTCCAACGTTAGGTGATTAGGGGATTGCAACTGCATAAAGACTTCTCTATACCTATGACACATGGAACACCCATCAAGGAAACCAACTCAATCCACCATCATTAAGTACTGCTACCATAATCAAGGGATAAAAACAGTGAGGGCCAACTATTTGTTGAGGGATCCATCCCCTGGCTCAGTGGCGCTGGAAAATGCTACCGTCTCTCTAACTAGTCCTCTCACTTTTGTTTCTAGTATTAAAATGAATATGCACTCTTAGTTTCATGACAACCCTGCGATGGGTGGTCCACACCCTCCTATGAATGTGTATTCGGCTATAATGATAAACAACATTATAATATAGGTTGTTCTTTCAAAGTTATATTAATGCAAAACAACATGCTTACATTCCAACTTCATCCCTAGATATGATGGTTGCTATAGAAACAGTAAGCAAATTATAGGATCACATGTTTATAGAAAATGGACAACTACACAACATGTATCATGGGAAGCCCTCATGGGGAAGAAAACCCAATTACCTCCCACTGGAGAAAACCTTAGGCGAAGGCATACCTAGTGGGAGACCATGCGTTACACATCAAAGAATACCCGAGTATAACTGCTCTACTACAGAAGGATAGTTAGCTAGAGAATAACGAACCCCAATCATACACACAAGAGGAATACCAAGTTGATAGAACATGATGAGAACATGACTCTCTCATAGATATTATAGAGATCTAGGGGTACATGGAACACCCATTAAGGAAACTAACTCAATCCACCATCATTAAGTACTGCTACCACCATCAAGGGATAAAATAGGTGAGGGCCAACTATTTGCTGAGGGATCCATCCCCTAGTTCAGTGGCATTGGAAAATGCTACCGTCTCTCTAACTAGTCCTCTCACTAGCGTTTGAAAATGCACAACTACACATGAACATGGCTACTACCCATTAATGTGTCCTCATCGACAAGGAGTGGGAATCGTTAGGGGCTCTAACCACTATATCGACATCGACAGGGAGTGGGACTGATCATCACATAACAACACAATTGTTATAATGTCCACCCACTCTTCTAGTGCAGGAAGAGATGCACCATTCTACCAGTCCATGGAGAATGTTGTATCTCGATCCTGCAAACATAAAAAATAATGAGTTTGAGGAATGCATCCATCTTATGGTTCATTTGATTCAAGCCATCTATGTGGTTACAATAGTCTAATAGTAGGTGAAAACACCAAGGTTAAAATGCATGATTTTTTTTGGTATTTGTAAAGGTGTTAATTCCTCAACGTGAAGTCATATTAATGGATAGGGTATTTTTAGAATAGTGATAATTGCAATCCATGAGAAGAACCTTGGATCACACATTTTGGTTTGTTCTTATCTTAGGCATCACTCATGATGTTTGATCAAGGAAGCAAATCACTAGCATGGATTAGGGTGAGAATTTACTCAATAGACCTTTCGCATTACTAACCGAAAATTTCCACACATTTAGAGGAACTTTTGCATATTTGAAGGCATACCTCACCATTGAGGTTCATATATATGTTTTTAAATGTCTTTGCTTAGATGGTATACTAGGTCTTGGCACGTTTTTTATGGTGTGAGAATGTGTTGTAGGCAATGAAGTTTAAGTAGGTCCATTTCAACTTTATTTAATTGTTGCATTAGTTTTTGTAGGAGAAGGGTTAACATTAATAGAAAACCAATGCCTTACACTCACCATTACAAACTTTTTTTTCACACCATTAGTTTGATTGAGAAATTATATTGTTTGACTTATAATGATTTTACTCTTGTACATGTGAAGATGTTAACTTTATTTTTTTTCAAATCCATATGCTTTCCTCCTAGTTGTGCATTTTTTTGTGGATTGTGTATCTTCTATAATCATGACTACCTCTTAAAATTTTAAGGATCCATACTTAAAAGTGTATAAGTCTTGGAAAATCCAACCAATTCTTAAATTCTAACTATAAAATATTTGGTGATACTTTTTAAGTTTTTTTTCTAATTTATAAGTATTTTATGTACTTTATATAATAATTTGGAGAAAATAGTAACATCTGTAAATGGAAATAGGAACATCTATTGTCAAGAAAAGAATATTTGGATTTGTATTTCCCTCCATTGTTTTTAGTATTTAGATTTCCCTCCAATTTTTTTTTCATTTTGTAATATAAATAGGAACAAAGCTCATATGTATTCAACAATATTTTAATTGAAAACATTTTTTGCTTGAAGTTAGAAAGCTATGAAGACTAGAGGAAATGAGAAGCAAACTCTCTTACAACAGGCAATCTTAACCCGTGGAAACAAAAAGAGGTACCATTGCCTTGTATTATTGTTTGTACTATATTGCTCATACTATTGTTTTGTCTTTATTGTCTCTTAGTACTATATTGCTCGTACTATTGTTTTGTCCTTATTGGCCATTGTTTTGTCCTTATTGTCCCTTTCGGTCCAGATGAATTATGATGAGTATTTCAAAATTTAATAGTATTTTAAAATCCATATTTGCAAATGACATTTACCGTGGATAATTGGCCTTTTGCAAAGACATTTTTTGTTATCTTGTCAGTTGTTTTTGTCCATTCATGAACTAGATATTAAAATACATTACATTATAAAATTGTGGATTTGAAATAAGTAGGCCAACATGTGGTGCCACCACCCATTTCCACCCTTGTTGATGCAAGAGATGGGAAGACCTGCTCCATTCCCTAATCTCGTAGTATTAGAATAGGGTTACCAGAATTTTCCAGATGTATCGTTACTGGAAATCGACTTACTCACAAATCCAAACAAAAAATGAAGATTCGCTCTTTCCAAAAGTTACAGAGGTCTTATAAACGCCTGAGTCAGTCTCTCCAACATCTAGTTAGCAAAAATCGCAGAATTTCTTCAAGGAAAAATATTGGAATCTAAACCGGGAGTAAATGGTAAGATTTACAGATTCTAAACCAGTTAAGCAAATTTATATCAAAATTCTCAGAATCTCACCTCACATCTGCTCAGTATTTAGAGTTGTGCAGCATAATTTTCAAACACTCTTCATGAATTAGTAGTCCACAAGAAGATGTTTTGTGGTTTCAGCATTCTGCATACACAGACAACATCTGCTGGGACCAATCTGGCCATTTTTTAAAATATTTTCCCATGTCTTGAGACGCCCCTGTTGGAAATATGGCAGTTATGTCCTCAGAATCGCAAACCCTAGAGTCACTCTTGGTTTCTGATGAGCGTAACTTTGTGATCAAACAATAGAGGTGACCAGGTCCCGGTATCTGATCTTGTGGGCAAGACAGTTGCTCTGTTTTTCTATGAAAATTTTTTCTCCACTGTCACTACAGATCTTAATAAGAAGAAGCCAGAAGATTAAAGAAGATCATGCCCAAGTTTTGGGAGAAAGGAAGCCCATAGAAAGCCCAAGCATGCAATTTTGAAGGAAATGAAGCCTACGGGCTTGAAGTTAATTTAAGAATTAATTGACTAGTTAATTAATTAATTAGTTCATTAAAACAAAGATTTGAAAGGGCGTGAAGCCAACAAACTTGGAAGATGCCCACTGAGATTTTAATTCGTTAAATAATCAAAATCTGCAAAAGACAAAAATATGAATTAAAAGGTTTAATAATAGAAGATTCGATGAAGCATGTGAAGATTACACATCAAAGAATACCCAAAAAATCTAAATAGAAGAAGAGAGTGTGTCTTGGAGTCATAAGTTGTAGTAGCATCCTAAGCAGTCCAAGATGTAGTAGCATCCTGAACCAGTTAATAACATTAGATTTCATATATTTTTCCTGTAAAACTTTTGACCACAGAGTATTCCCAAAAAGCACCCTCTATATTTTAGTATACATTGTTAGACATTTTGTTATGAATGAGTTAAAGATATTTGTATAATGTTCATAAATACTATTTAATTTTCAGGATTGTGTTAGTTGGCTTGTTTCAACGATGTGTTAATAAAAATGATTTTTTTTGCTATGCACTTTATTTGCAGATGTCCATATCAAAGTAAGACATTATTTTTTTTTGTTTGGGATTTCAATAACTTAAATATTTTTTTAACAATTATTGTCCTTTCTTTTATACCTTAAAAATTGTCTAACTTTCTTTGAGCACAAGCTGCAATCCATATTTGTAGGGAGCTAACAAGATTAAATTAAGACGTTGCAATACATCACTTTTAACAAAGTCAGGCCACATTAGCAAAAGAAATGACAATGTTATATGTGGCACAACTTCAGGTAAATATTTTAAACATGATGGTAACTTATTATTTATTTTTTAATAAATAAACAATTATATTAAAAAAATTCATAATATACTTGACCATAGGCTCTAAGATGGGAAACAAATTCCAACAAAATATAGCATCGGGATCCACTATCCCATTACAAAGTGAATCTACTTGCTATAGTGTCGACAACAATTCTAATGCACATACTCTTGAGAAAGATGTGAAAGAACCACTGGAAGGTATGATCATTTCTAAACATTTTTTGTCCTATACAAGTATTTCAAGATTTCATATTAAGAATTTCATATTGTCATTGTCTCAAGAGGGGTACTGGTTTGCTTTTCCAGAAAAGTTTCAACAGGAACCACCACAACAAGATCATGTTTTGGAGGAGGATCCATCACAACAAGAGCATGTTTTGGATCAGGATCCACCACAACAAGAGCATGTTTTGGATCAGGATCCACCACAACAAGAGCATGGTTTAGAAGATGCAAATGCATCTACGCAAGCTAGTACTACAATAAATGTGAAAAGAAGGAGTAGAGGACCAACAAAATGTCTCTTTGGAACCACTATAGAGGGAATTGCATTGCTTGAAATTCAATTTAATGAGAGGGGCCAGCCTATTGGTCCACATTCAAAGAATTTCTCCTCATTTTTAGGTGTTCTTGCAAGGGAAATTCTAGGCATCAAGCACATGGAATGGAAAAAAGTGTCTGAAGTGCAAAAGAAAGACATGTGGAGTGCAATCAATGTGAGCATAAACTTATTCTAAAATTTATATATTGATGAATATTGAGCTTGTGTGTGATAGGTTTAGTTTCAAATAACGCTTGTATCTAATAATGGATTTTTTTTATCTATTGTAGCGTACCTACCAAATAGATCCGTCAACTGAGCAATGGTGTCATAAAGCAATATCTCAACGCTTGAGAACCTATAGATATAATTTGTATAAGAAATACTATTTGAAATACGAAACAGATGAGGAGAGGATTGCAAACCTTCCTATTGGAGCAAATGAAACTGATTGGATTGAATTTGTTAGATTACGATCTGACCCTAAATTCAAGGTAAAAATGAAAGACAGATTTGAATGTTATCATCTTTGATTTTGAATCCTCTCATACAATCAACTATAATCTTAGCATCTATTTTTTTTATTGAGTTGCAGGAGGGGTAAAAAACAAATAAGGAAAATAGGGCATTAGAACAAGAGACCCACACTTCTGGCCGTAGAGATTACTTTAGGGTTGAAGATGACCTCGTAAGTTGCAACAAATTCTATTATTTATTCACAATTAACAACTTTAAATATATTTAACTAGATTGTTGTATTTGTTGATACTAGAATCAATCTCGTGGTCCAAGTAATAAGCCTATAACTAGGGCTGATGTGTGGATGAAATGCCATAAAAAGAAGGATGGCACTCCAATGTCATCATTCATTGCGGAGAAATAGTAAGTTCTGAACCTATTCTTGTATCATTTATGCTTTTTTTAGAGTTTATGATGTTTCCTATATGAGTTTGTTGAAATGTTGACATTGCTAGAATCAAATTGAATCGACACAAAATGAGTCAGTGTCTCCTACATATGCTACAAAGCAAGATGCCCTTGCTACAGTTTTGGGGCCTGAGAGGAGGGTTCGTGTACGTGGGGTTGGATTCGGAGTCACTCCAACTGTATTATTTGGAAAAGAGCGTTCCTACAAGAAGGAATTTCATAATACTAAACAGAAATTAAGAGAAAAATACAAGGAACTCAGAAGATTGAAAAAAGCTATTGAAGAATTAATGGAATGGAAAGCTGCCATGGAGGTGGGGAAAGAAAGTGGCAAAGTTGTTCCAAAATCTAACAATGTAAGGATTGGATGTGTAGACTTTAATTTTTTTATGTAGGCCATCTTTAAAGTTGGGGATTTCAAAATCATAATGCTAACATGAACATGATCGTATTGTTGTAGGGTGTGTAATATATGAATTATTGTTTTTGCATCCTAACCCTTTATCTTCTGATTTCATGATATCTAATGCAAACTATTATATTGGCAGAGTAATATTTCCATGTCAGATGTTGAATCAAATCGAGGACCTCCGCAATTGTCACCTCTTAATCCAGTCACCCCAATCCATGTAGTTTTTTAAACCAACTCTTATTTTTTCCATTTTTATTTTCCATTCTTTGAAAATCGCTCACAAGTATTTATTTTTTAGGAGTCTCCAGAATAATCCTAGTCAAGGTTCATTGGAAAAAAATACAATGGCTCCTAGACCATCTAATACATTTGAGACTTGAAAGTCTAATACATTTCATACTCCAAAGTCTAATACATTTCATACTCCAAAGTCGACGGTGAGTTTTGAAACTATTTAATATTTACTGCAATGTTATAATCGTTATTTCACTATAGCTTACAAGTATTTATTTACTAACAGGCTTCTCTGAGTCCTCATCATGCTTTGCCAAAACAAACTCCTTTGACTTCGAGAGAACATAATCGTGACCCAATTGGAAAATCAATACAATGGGTAAGTTCTAAGCCTCTTTATTTCTATATTTAATATTCCATTCTTATTCCGAGGAATCTCACAAGAATTTGTTTATTGGCAGGTTCAACTGCAATTACCATCTTCAGATGCAGGATTGAATGGAAAAAAATGTTTACTGACATATTTTAATGGTCAATTGAAGGTTGCAAAGGGTTACATCAAAAGAATTGAACCAAACTTTGTCATGCCTATTGGGGAAAAATTAGGTGATGGATATTATCTTGTGTGCCCACAATCAATTCTGGTTGATCCTGATTATGAAATCAAGCTTAAGCATAGAAGTAATCAATGCAAGTATTTAGCGGATGCAATTAACAGTTTTATACCTTGGAAAAGCAATGGCATTGAATTGAACAAAGATTGAGAATAATGTGAACTCGAAGTAAACAACAGGAGGATGGGCTAGGTGACAGGATTCCAAATAAGACCCATGTGTCCAATTTCCATTCGTGGATATGTAATTATAAACAACAACTCAACTTACAGGCTTAGGCCAAGCCTGTAGGCAAGCATGGACAAGCATGGCAAGCAAGCTGGAGGACAAGGACATGGCAAAGGTGACATGAAGGATTGATGACAGAGAATTCACTTTTGGAGAAGCCCAAGTAGTGTCTGATTCTGATAATTCCATAAGTACTGGTATATCTCCCTCTCGCAAAAGTCATGTCTGATACAAATAACTATCTTCACAGAGATAGATTAAAAAGGGCGGTGACTGCAACTATAACCTTTTCAGCATTATTTCAGGTTTATGGAAAAAAATGGATCTGTAAGAGGCTGCAGGACTAATTACCTTGCAATCACTGCTAATAGTTTCATGCCCAGCACATAGTCCTAGTGAACATGACCCTTCTATAGCTAGTTGCAACAAAACAAGTATAGTTCAGTTGGTGCATTAATTACATGAAATAAAAGGTCGAATTTTTTTCTAAAATCACCATAAAAATACTCCACAACACCCCTATAATCCCCACAACCAGATGGTCATCTTGTTAAACCCATAATAATATCTAAAAATTATAAATAAATTTAAAACCCAAATATGAAAACATCAAAATTGCATTCACACATTTGTAATTTTTATCCCAACAAATACACCTTCAAAACCAAGCAAAAAAAATTGAAAACTTATCATGAAGATACCCACATCCCACATACAAAATCCTATATGCATCAAAATATCTCTTGGGCTTATCCATTTACATATAAATGTTGGTCTAAAAACACTAAACAAGACAGTCATCGGATCCCATGGGAAAGCAACTAAAAACAATCATGATATCCACAAACATGTATAGATTCTTCTTAAAACATGATTCGATGAACTAAATCAACAAAACACAATGTAACTTACTGATTTTTTCTATTGTTACCTGTGTTTAAACCAAGCCATATTCATGGAAATACAGATCTAGTGATGAACCTTATCACGCCTTAGAAAAAATGTGAAATGAAACCAAATGAGGGTTCCCATCAACCATAAAATCTAAGATCAATGAAAGTGGTGGATATCTGGGTGGCAGTGGATATCAGTGCATTAGAATTCAATGGCCACTGATGTCTACTTGGACACCTATCAGAAGAGTCCCCTGAGCTTATATTTATTGAATACATCATCAGTGCAAAGCCAATGAAAATAATGGAAAAAATCCAAAATTTTATTTCTAATGTCGAACATTGGGTCTGCCTTATGAGAAATCTTGAACAAACATACAATTTTGTCCCTACAATCGCTATATTTCCCATAGGGACATAAAAATATCAGAGATAAAGCCATGGTTCACTATATTTCTTCAATACATAGTTTTCTTATCCAGTTTGGTTCACTGTAATAGTTTGTTGGCTCACTAGTGAGGTGGATGCAAGGTTAAATCATGGGTTCCCTTCTCATGTTGGTATTCCCTACTTGTATGCCATTACTTTCAAAGGCGTAAGGATAAGTACAAGACCTAGACCAGGAACCTAAATAGAAGGAATTCCACTCTGTTGTGCATCCATGTTACTTAATAACTTTAGGAGTTAGGAGTTAGTTCCATAAATGTAGGAGTTAGTTCCATGTTCCTTGCAATGAGATAATTTTTTGTGTTCAAGGGAATAGAAATAATGAGACAAAGTGGACATGTGGTATTGTTTGCAAGGAACCTGCCAATGTACTCCAAGTTAAAGGTAGGATGATAAACAATTAGTTGCTGTAGTTTTTCATTTGTTTGGTCATCCCCAAGACACATAACACACCTACAACAACAACCAAATAGATCTATGGGCATTCTCCTTAGCCCTCTTGCAGGCATATTAAGCACGTGGATATACAAAAGTATTGAAAATAAGCTGCTTGAGTTCAAGCTTGCTCAAGGACAATATACATCAGAATGAACTCGGAGCAACCAATAGGAGGATGGGCTAGGTGACACGATTCCAAATAAGACCCATGTGTCCGATTTCCATTTGTGCATATGTAATTATAAACAACAACTCAACTTACAGGCTTAGGCCAAGCCTGTAGATATACGTTAATTACAAGTTCAAATTCACATAAACAAAAAAAAGACATATTTGGGAAAATCATTCTATTTGAAATATCATACTTTAGAGTCTAGATAAACAAAATGCATATTTCCACTATTGTGCATTGAATAAACTTGAAATCCGGACAAACCAATTACATTTTTTTAACATCCTATGGTATATTTTCAAGTAACAACACAATGGAGATCCAAGAGAAAACCTACCTTTTGGGGAACAGAAAAAAAACACCACAAGATGATATTCCATAGCAGGGTGTTATTCAACCTAGATTTGTACTAGGGTGGGTGAATTTAATTTCAAGAGATTGGGCGAAAATTTGCAAGATGTTAAGGTTTCAAGATTTGTACTCTAGACCAAGTTAAGGTTTCAAGATCCAAAACATCAACTTCTCCTAAGTAATGGTATCCAGAATATCCAAATTATACCACAAGCATGTTTTCAATAACAATTGTAGTGTGGCTATCTCTGGGAGCAATAAGATCCCATTCACATACAGGGAAATCCATTTCATTAGCTTCAGGTCCAGAATATGAACATCAATAGAGTAATTTCCTCCCCCTCTCTCGTGGGGATGGTGGAGTTCCTCGACTGCAAGCATGCCTCGATTCCTTGGTCTACAAGTCTAAAGTGTGCAGATCATTTATCTTATTAGATCCATTTGTTCCCCCAAACACTATGATATTGTGGTCTAAGAGAATGGCACTATGGATGTCTCTTGTACCTAGCTCTTGCCTAGTTGATAATAATAGGATACAGTACACCATCCAATGTGGGCATTTGAAGCCCCTTTCATTTAAGGTCTCTAAAAGACCTTAAGTACACCTTGAGTTCATTGTTGGAGAATGGACTCAAAGGTATATGGTGGTCGCTAAGAAACAGGTCCTAGGATCGGATTGCTAACATTAACAGAAGGAAAATAGGCAGGGATGAAGTTGTAAATGACTTCCTCCAGCCTTGGATATGATTGACATAAATATCTTCACCTGTCTTTGGTATCTTATTGTATGACTTAGTTTTTTGTATCAATCATCAATAAGACACCTTTTAAATGTCCTGAGAAGAACATCTATCTCTGAACAAAGGAAAAGGAAAGAATAACCTACAACTGATGAAAGTAAGCAGTCTAGAGAGTTATGAGAACAGGAGGATGATCTCTATAGGATCTCTACAAACCTAAGAGAAGAATTGAAGAATTGTCTGAAGCATTTTTTTGGCACAATAGTTTGTGAATGCATTTGATAATTGTTCAAAGGTAGGTTTGAAGGCTTTGAAGCTAATTGGGAATGTTCTAGTAATTCCATAAACAGTGAAGAATTAGCTGCATGTGGATATACAAAAGTATTGACAATAGGTTGCTTGAGTTCAAGCTTGCTCAAGGAAAATCTACATCAGAATGAACTTGGAGCAACTAACAGGAGGATGGGCTAGGTGACACGACTCCAAATAAGACCCATGTGTCCGATTTCCATTTGTGCATATGTAATTATAAACAACAACTCAACTTACAGGCTTAGGCCAAGCCTATAGATAAACGTTATTAAACTGTCTAAAAACACTAAACAAGACAGTCATCAGATCCCATGGGAAAGAAACTAAAAACAATCATGATATCCACAAACATGTATAGATTCTGCTTAAAACATGATTCGATGAACTAAATCAACGAAACACAATGTAACTTACTGATTTTTTCTATTGTTACCTGTGTTTAAACCAAGCCATATTCATGGCAATACAGATGCAATGATAAACCCTATCATGCCTTAGAAAAAATGTGAAATGAAACCAAATGAGGGTTCCCAAAACCCATAAAATCTAAGATCAATGAAAGTTATGAATCTCTGGGTGGTGGTGGTTATCAGTGCATTAGAATTCAATGGCCACTGATGTCTACTTGGACACCTATCAGAAGAGTCCCCTGAGCTTATATTTATTGAATAAATCATCAGTGCAAATCCAATGAAAACACAAAAAATAATTATTTAAATAATGGAAAAAAACCAAAATTTTATTTCTAATGTCGAACATTGGGTGTGCCATAAGAGAAATCTTGAACAAACATATAATTGTGTCCCTGCAATCGTTATATTTCCCATAGGGACATAAAAATATCAGAGATAAAGCCATGGAATACAATAGGGTATGGAACCATGGTGTGGATACATCCCTAAACACCAAAGAGAACCAGACTAACATGAAACGTAGTCAAAATACACAAACAAAATTCCTAGATGTGAAAACACCTCTAGAGATGGCTACAGGATAGTCCACATGATAATGAATATGGATATGCCTTAAATACATTGTACAATCACACAGGAGGCAAGAGGAAGATGCAACACATTGATCAAAAGGATAATCATACTAATTGTCTGCCAATCATATCAAAATTAAAAAGGGCAGTGACTGCAACTATAACATTTTCAGCATTATTTCAGGTTTATGGAAAAAAATGGATCTGTAAGAGGTTGTAGGACTGATTACCTCACTATCAATGCTAATAGTTTCATGTGAACATGGCCCTTCTATAAATACTTGTAAAAAAACAAGTATAGTTCAGTTGGTTCATTTACATGAAATAAAAGGTCGAAGTTTTTCCTAAAATCACTATAAAATATCAGATTATGGGATTTAGTAAGTTTCCAAGGAAAAATTTATACACTTCTTTTGAACAAGTTCAAATTCACATAAACATAAAAAGACATATTTGGGAAAATCATTAGATTTGAAATATCATACTTTACAGTCTAGATAAACAAAATGGATATTTCCACTATTGTGCATTGAATAAACCTGAAATCCTGACAAAACAATTACAGTTTTTTAACATCCTCTAGTATATTATCAAGTAACAACACAATGGAGATCCAAGTGAAAACCTACCCTTTGGGTAACAATTCAAGCACCAAGCATCTGCCCTAGAAGGAAGTTTGTTGCATGTCCCTATGCAACTTATTCCCCCCGTAGTAAATTATGATGTAGCTCGGTCCAACTGTAAGATTGGTGACTTACTCCATTTCTTTCCCGAAATCCTAAATGACGATCCACTTCCATCCATGAAGAGTTCTCTGCAAAATCATACCACTACCCAACAACACTGTACTTAGTTTTGCTGCACTAGAGCAAAAGGAAATGGAACCTTAACCCAAGCCATTGAGTACCATTTCTTCGTAGAAAATTCACATACAAACTTGTTCTTAAAAAGGCAACTTGGAAAAAGGGGTATCCCATGGGGTCCCGTTGTTGGAGTACTGGAGGAAGCAAATTCCAACGGGTCTTTGAGGCCTGCAAAGAGGCCAAAGTCCCACAAGATCTAAGTTCTTCAAAATTATGTAACGCTGATCTCTGATTCATTCTAAATTGTTTCACCCTCATAGGATCCCTGAGGAATTCACTGTGACTAGAAAAGGCCACTTCAGCATCTGGATGCTCTCCTCTGACGTGAAGTTCAGAATGGAATTCCAACTTATAAAAGAATTTCATCCCTATTTCCCACTTCATTTTATTCTGAATAAAAGATGAAAATGCTTGTAACTGAATATCTCCTACTATAGGATTGGGATTCCATTCCAATTCATGTTCTAGAAAGAATTTAAACTGATAAAGTTCACACAACAAATCCATTTCCCTTGTAGATGAGTCATTATAGATATCCACAAAGTCATCAACATTTCCTATCATGAACTTTTTGTTATTATTCAATCTAATCATCTAAAGGCCTACCCATTGTTCATGCAAGTACATGAACAATGGCTTGCTCAGCAAATTGAAACATTTTCCTCTTTTCTTCTTCTTTAATCATTAATTGCTGCTGTAAAGACTGTATCTTGGACTTCCACTTTTGTTCTTGAACCAAGTAAGTAGAAAACCAAGTTTCCTGCATACGTTGTACTTCAAATTTATATCGTTGTTGATAAATAAGGCCCAAGTCATATAATTCATCATTTATTCCAGTCCATTTAACAGTATTTACTTCAGCTGATGCTAAAGCTAGGGTATTAGTTCAGACATCATCAAGAATTTGATTAAAAAATTCATAGAGAACATTTGTGACTTTTTCTTTATCTTCAGAACTTTTAGAGGTACTAGGAAGAATGTTTTCTACAGCTGCTGTAGCTAATAATTCCAAACTTGTATTATCCTCAGCCAATAGTACTGATTTCTTTAGTACTGATTTATCTCTAAGAAATTTATTTTGTTTCCTCAACTTTTTGTTTTGCAAACTCCATCGGTGAGCCTCATTTCTCAAAATTTTCAATCTTTTATTAAGAACACCATTCTTTCTCTGTAATTGTCTACTCCTCTGTTTTAACTTTTCATTTTCATTTTTAACATGTCTATCCAAAACTTGAAATTCACGAACTTGCTTCTGAAGTTTCTTAATCCTCTTCTGTAACTTACTTGAAATTAAACCAGGAGAATTAGGCCTTACCACTTGATTAGATTCGTCTTCTTCCCTTTGAGCTTGGTCTTGAAACTAAGTAGCTTTTAATTCTGGCAGGGGTGTTGACTCTAAATTCTATCTCTGTGTATAATAGGTTCTTGGACGTTTGGGTATTGTCGAAAACATATCTTTAGATGTTCTAACTTTTTCAATAACTTCTTCAGAAATGCCTTCTAGCCTTACAGATCTTCTTCTCACCGTAACTGAAATTTTATTAACCTATTCATCATCTCTATGCCTCTTTAGAGATGGTTGGGATTGAATTGGTTCAGAAAATGTTGGTGCTGGATCAAATTCTATCTAAACTGCTAGAGGGGGAAATATAGAATCTTGTGGATCATCATTAACCTGCTCCTGAAAACCTTTTTCCACTAAAAATTGTTGCCACGTTAGGTTGCTCTTCTGTAATTCCTCCACGATAAACAACTTAATTAATCCATGTTGATACAAGCTATTACCAAGTCGTTGATCAGGCCGCTTTTGGGCAGCTAAAGCCATTTTAGACAGGCTCTTCCACAAAAAGTATGGAATGTTCATCAATTCTTCTCCTTTAAGGTGAAGGAGAAACCGAATATGATAAAGAAAGATAAGGCTATATTGTCCTTCACAAGTCAAATATTTCTGCAAAAAGAAAATGACATTACCCCATTCAGTAGTGAAATAGTTGCATTCAGCTCCCTTCTTCCAATGAATACTAGAATTATCCACCTTCACAAACTGTTTCCAAGAGTCAGGGTTTTTCAAACGACCATCTTTAAACCATCTTTCCCCTGTTTGTGGTAAACCTACAGCGAGAGCAATGGACGTTTCTGAAACTAGAAGCAGAAACCCCCGAATGTTAGAACAAGCTCCATCGAAATTGAGAGCAAATTCCTTGGTCACATCTTCGTTGTGCCCTCTGAATTTACTAAAAAACTCATACAATCCAATTTGTTGAAAAATCCTCTTACTAGAGGGATCTTCATCCAACAATTCAATGGAATATGGCTCCTCCCTACGTGCAACACTAGCCATGCCAACTGAAACTTTCTCTGCTGAAAGGAAGTTAGGTGATCAAACCAGTATCCTTTAACCCAAATTGGTATTTACAAGCTTGACTTATGCATAACAAAGAAATCCAACTTTCAAATCGGGTATACATATAATTGTTCAGACATGCAGTGACAGAAGGATAGAGCTAATTATGACAATTGATGGGGTCAAATCAGCATATACCCATTCGTACAAAAAGCAATGAGTTAACGGTCACTCCATTTATGGAAATTATTTGAACAAAAATACTTGGTCTAACATGTCATGATATATAATAAGCCATGAAATGACCTTGAAAAGCTAATTGAAATGTATAAAAATCATTCTTATATGCTAGAATTTATAAACATTATTAGGAAAAATATATTGAATTTAACCCTACAGGAACAATACTTGTCCGGAATTAAGAGAAGACTTTGAATAGCATACCACATAGGCAGGGGATAAAACTAAGATCCAATCCTTCCAATCATGCAAATACAAATCCTCCGTGGATTTTAAGGATATAACTTTGTTGGAAGAAATCATTATATCTGCAACTTGAAAAGAATAATTCCAAATAGAACTGAAAGTTTGCTTATACTGGGAGGGATGAATCCAAGAGAGTATCAAGGTTCTGTTCATTTTCAGGATTCCCTTTCCCATACACGAGACATTCCATTTTACCAACAATCTATTCATCTTCAGTATTTTACCGAAATATTTAAAAAACACAAAAACTGGAGATTCTACAGGCTTGTGTCAAGCTTGTAATTGTCTGCTAAAACATGCTAAATGCAAATTCTTCAACCAAACCATTCGTGATGCAATCCAACCCATGTGAATTAAGGTGTTGGAGTAGAACATGGATGAGTAGACATCCCTCCATTAATGCCAATGGCTTTCAAAGCTTGAAAGTACAATCTAACAGGATATATGAATCAATTTTGTTGATGTCGAATACCCAAAAGATTAGATTGCTTATGGATCCATTTTGGAATGGTACTTATAAATTGCTAGTGGTTTCTTATGGAAAACCACTAGAGATTGCTTATAGACCTTATGAGTGGGTATTGTGACTAGTATGACCTTGGATACATATTAATTACAAAGAATCCATAACAATACTAGCTGTCTTAAGCCATTATATTCTTTTGTCGAAAAATATAGCAACGCTCACATAGTGTCGCCAAAAACCAATTATAATGATAATTGGTGACAAACATTTACTACACTCACCAAAAGTAAAAAAACATGTATTAGTGAGGGCTACTAAAATATTGTCACCAGAAGTGTCACTAAAGAGAGGATCAATAATGGTCCTTTAACAACCCTCACCAAAACTATCCCTAAAAAGGGATTTGGTGATGAACCTTAAAGGACCATATCAAAATGAACTTATAATGACGATGTTTTAAGGATCGTCATCATATACGATATTGGTGACAACCCTTAAAGGTCCGTCACAGGCATGACCCTCACCAATGATCTTTTTTCTTGTAGTGATTTTTGAACACAAGATTAAGAATTACCCCAATGTTAAGCATGTTCGACAATGTCTTCATGCTGTTAATCCTAGGAAGGTAGCCGCCATTAAGGCATAGGTAGAGAAACTGCTTAAGGATGGTTTCATCTACCCGTTTCCCCTTACCGAATGGGTATCCAACCTCGTTCCTATGGATAATAAGCAGGGAACCATTTGTGTGTGCACCGACTTTCGTGATCTGAATAGAGCATGTCCTAAAGATAACTTACCCACCCTATTCATAGACCAAATCTTGGATGAGTGTGCGGAAAGAGAAGCATTTTCGTTTATGGATGGTTTTTCGAGCTATAATCAGATCCAAATTAAACCCGAGGATCAACATAAAACTACATTTATATGTCCTTGGGGAACCTTTGCATATTGGAAAATGCAATTCGGCCTTAAAAACGCCAGAGCTACATTTCAGTGGGCCATGACCTATTATTTTCATGATCTTAAGCGTATAATGGAAGTTTTACTGGATGATCTTACTACTCACTCTCGTAGTAGAATGGATCGCCTAGGTCACCTCCATCTTGTTTTCGAGAGATGTCGTCGTTATAATATTCATTTGAATCGGAACAAGTGCATCTTTTGCGTGAAAACTAGTCGCCTTATAGGGTTTATAGTCTTGAAGGAAGGTATTAGATTCGATCCATTGAAAGTTGAGGCAATAATTCGGTTGCCTCCCCGGCGTAATTTGGTTCAACTTCAGAGATTCCAAGGGAGGGCTACTTTCTTACGTCGTTTCATCGTGAACTATGCCAGTATTACTAAGATTTTTGCGCGATTATTGAAGAAAAACACCCCTTTTATCTGGGATGAGTGAGCCTAGCAGTCTTTTGACGCTATTAAGAAAGCCTTGGTATCGACCCCTCTTCTTAGTACACCCAACTATGCAAGAGAATTTTTGCTTTATGTGACCGTGTCTCAAGAGATGATTGGTATGGTCTTGGTTCAGGTGGACGATAGGATCCAAGAACATGTCATCTATTATCTTAGTCAAAACCTACTAGACGCTGAACTAAAGTATTCTCAAGTGGAGAAACTGGCCCTTGCAACTGTTCATGCAGTCCAAAGATTACGACACTACATCTTGCTTAGGAAAACCACAGTTATAGCACATCTCAATCCATTTCAGTTCATACTCTCACGACGTCTGATTGGGGGGAAGTATAATAAATGGATTGTCATCCTTCAAGCATTCAATCTCGATTTTTCCTTGGCAAAGTTAGTGAAGTCCTTGGTTTTCACGGAGCTGAAGTTGGATTTTCCTAGACTTGATGAGGAAGTGGTCCATGAGGACTCTTTCATTGATGAGCATTTATTCCTTATCTCATCGTAGGACACTTGGTATGGATACATCATTATATATCTCTAGACTCTGAAGTTCCCTTCACATTTTTCGCGATATGAGCGACGACGTGTGAGACACCATGCCAAAGATGATGTCATCATCGGTGAGACTTTTTATCGCCAAGGAAAAGAATCTCTCATGTGTCATTTCTTAACCCATGATAAAGCGTAGTTAGTACTTAATGACTTCCATAGTGGGGGATATGGTGGTCACTTATCCGGGCTTTCTATAGCCCAGCATATCTTGCGAGCAAGTTATGTTTTGCCTACGATGTTTAATTATTGTGTTAACGCTGTAAAGAGATGCCGCCCTTGTCAGGTTTTTTCTTGGAATGTACGCTCGCATCCTACTCCTCTCTATCTGGTCTTCACCGTCAGTCCCTTCACCAAATGGGGGGTTGATTTCATGGATTGCAACTGAATCTAATTGTCATATCATAGTGGCCATTGATTACTTTACCAAATGGGCTGAGGCCATGCCGACCATTAAAACTGATTGTGAAATAGCATCCCACTTTGTATTCAATCAGATCATAGCTCAATTCGGTATCCCGAAAGAGATTGTCACTGACCATGGTAGTCACTTTCAAAATAAGATGATGGCGGAATTATCGCTTAAACTTGGGTTTAGAAAATATCACTCATCTTCGTATCATCCCCACGTGAATGGCCAGGTCGAGGCAGTCAATAAGTCCCTTAAGGACATTCTCCAAAGGACCATCCAACAAAGAAAGAGTAATTGGCATATCATGTTGTATCCTTCTTTGTGGGATTATCGAATCGCAGTAAAGACTTCCAGCTATTTCTCACCTTTTCAGTTAGTTCATAGTGTGGAGTCCATCTTATCGGTTGAAAGTGAAATCCCTTCTTTGAAGTTGGCCATAGAACTCCTTCCTGGCACTTCAAAAGTAGAGAAACACTTAGTCTACCTCGAGCAACTTGATGAGAAGTGTTGAGATGCCGCCATAGGAATAGATGCCAACAAAATTCATGTCAAGGCTCCATATGATAGGTATGTTCATCCCCGGTAGTATGTCGAAGGTGACTTGGTTCTCCTTTATGACCAAGATAAGGAACCCCTGGGGGCAGGAAATTTTAACCCCATGTGGAATGGTCCTTACATTGTAAGGCGTGTCCTTGAGAAAGGATCCTATGAGTTGGAATATTCTGAGGGGAACGCCTTGAAGGAGCCTAGAAATGGCCTCTATCTCAAGTGGTATTGCTTGAGCTTCTAGCCCGAGATGATACTTTTGTATACTATTGTATAGTTTCTGTACATAGTTTAGCTTTCCTTTGATTTTTTGAGTCTACTGATTAACTTCCTTTTGGTTCATAGATGCTAGCAAAATCTCCAGTGTTCTTAGGATTTGCGGATGGGGCCATCCATCATACACAAAGACTAGGTTCTGTTGCATGGGTTATTTACTCGCCCGAAAACCAGATTGTGTCTTCAGGAGGTGCTTGTCTTGTTCCTACATCATACAATGTGGCTGAGTATAGTGATGTCATTGACATGCTTTGCGATGTCATTTCACATGGTATCCAGTATTTAGAGGCCCGCCTAGATTCGCAAATGATTGTGTATCAATGGAATGACCGCTACTATGTTAGGGATCCTATGATACTATGGAGATTCTTATGGGTAAGACTTTTGGAACGCCATTTTGATTTTATTACTTATATTCATGTTCCAAGACATTTTAATCATACTATTGATGCATATGCTAATTATGTCCTAGATTAGCATTTGTCACATCATTAAAAGAAGCAATGAATCACACATTTAACAATCATACATTTATAGACATAATAGTAGAGTCAAAAAATCATAGTCTTTTCATTGTCAAAAAGTGATGTTATAGTACAAAACTAGAGCTCATAGCTCTCAAATATACATATCTGATACAAAAAATGGGACCCCATTGAATATAATCCCTATGGGGAACTCTAGCCTCCTTAGCGCGACGAGTTTGCACATAGCAGTTCACGACATTGGCTATACGCCGGAGCTACCACACCAATGTACCTGGTACACCTACTACATGTCTTTGCATCGCCTCAAGGAGGTGCTCTACCTCGATCACTGGTACCCTGGTAGTCATCCGGGTCAGGTTGACCCATACAGTCTCTAAAGTGCGCTCTACTGCTGCACCTACTATCTCCCCACCCCTTTCTCTGCGCCAATGTCGTGGGAAGCCTTGTGGTCTTTGCGGACCCAAGTCTACGAGTAAATAGTCAAACATCAATACATGATATCACACCAAAAATATTTTTTTCTTTCACTTAAAAAAATTAAATATTCAAAACTTAAAAAGAGTGTCTTACCAATGTATCCGAACACGGCCCCCAGTGGAAGTGGAATGTCACGATCTCCTCTGAAGTCAATCCCCTCATAGGGATAGTCATCTATGGCGATCACTTGTCGCCGCCACCAGTGGAAGAACTCATCAGTATATGGAGAGGCCTGTCGGCCACCCCCCTGTCGTGTCAGTATCTCTACCCATCGGGTCTGAGCAGGATCTTAGATACTATGAGGAGGGACTTCCAACCTTGGGCTAAGGCCTGGAACCCTCTCAAAGAAGAAAGTACACAAAATGCTCCCGAAACCAAAGTTTTTGGTCCACCCTAGCTTGCACTTTGTCAACTAGTGTTTCATTGAACCCAACAGTGTAGTACACCAATCATACACCGTAGGCCTCATGCACTCGGCCGCATAGAATATCAATGTCCTCGCGGCCTGATGAAGTGAACAGACCCCGTTATCCTCTCGAGAGTGAGGATGATGATCTTCATGCTCAAGCTCGCTATATCCTCTATGGGGATTTGGCTACCCACTTTCTCGGTGCCCAGAACATAGTATCTGTCAATATAGTCATTAATCATTGTTAACACCCAAAAAGTGCTCACTACCTCATCTATCCCATTACATGACTCATTTGTCCATATTTCCTACCATATTTACCTTCAAGAACCCTAAAATCCCATTAAAAAGCCACCAAAAGGCCACAAAACCATCAAAAAAGCCTCCAAAAGGCTAAAAAACCCCTTTTCCCCCCAAAATTATCCAAAATTCCTCCAAAATAGCAAAAACCCTCTAAAAAGGGAATAAAAAATATAAAAAAAGGAGGAAAAAACCCCATACAGCTGACCTAAACCATATGGTTCTCAAAACCATGGGCCAGCACTCCACCACTAAAAACCTATAAATAGGTGATGGAGACCCCTCATTTCATATCCACAATCAAATACACCCTTACTCTACCAAAATCACTCTTGAAACCCTAGCTCACCCTTGAGCTACTTTCACCATTGAGTGCCCCTTTTGGCCCATTTCCACCATTTGGAGAAAGAGAAGGAGCAAAGTTGGAGTTTGGAGCAACCCTCTTGGATCATTGCAAGAACTTCACCAACCTCTACACTTGAGGTAAAATTTTAATACAAAAAAGAAAGATTTTCACCATTTCTATTTCATGTCTTTGTTATGTTTATCAATGCTCATGCTAGTTTAGAATCTGTATTGCTTTAGTACTTTAATTTACTGTTTATTGAACTTCTACTAAGGAGTCCATTCTCCTTAGTAGGTGCTCATTTGCACAAGCTAGGGTGAAAACCCTAGCTACAGTTTTGGCGACTCCCCTTGTGTTCCTTCGAAGTTCTGGTTATAATTTTTAAAGTTTTAAATATTCTTAATTTTCTGCAATATTTTTCTGTTCGGCTGTCCCTTTCGGCTGCCGTCAACCACATATTTTACCCCGTGCAGTTGCGTTCCAACTGTGTCTTTCAATCCTTTACCTGCGATCCAACCGCGGCTCTCAGATTGTCTCCATCGACCTGCCGACCGTTTTCAGTCTGTTACTTGAGATCCAACCACGGCTATTAGCTTGTTCGGGGTGATTCGACCGCAGCTGTTACCCCTTTCCGCACGTCCCGACTGTGGCTTTCAACCATTTTCTTGTAACCCGACTACGTCTGTCGGCCTTTTCCCCGCGTCCCTACTACGGCTCGCAGCCATTTTTCTGCAACTCGACAGCGTCTTTCGGCCTTTTTTCGGCGTCCCGCCTATGGCTTTCAGCTGTTTTCCTGCAACCCGCCTGCAGCTTTTTACCTGTTTCTTGTGGTCTGACTGCATCTTTTGGCCAAAAACCCGCAACTCATCGAAGACTGTTGCTCTGTTTCCCGCAGTCCGACTGCCCGTATTTGCCACAGACCCGCGGTCTGCTTTCTGCACTTTTTTCCTTGTTTTGAACCCAACACTTTGCTGCACTATTTTCTGCACCTACACAGCCATCTATCCTACCTGCAGACATACTTCCTTACAGCCTTTTCTGCATTTTTTCTTTCTGTTCCATTTACAGAATCGTTTTTTTAAAAAAAAATTCAGCATTTTACTTGAAAAAGAGAAAATTTTGCATTTCAAAGTTTACATTCTGTCTTGTTATTTTTAGTTAGAAAGTTGCCCCCCTTGTGGCACTTTTATTTGGGTTCATCACCTCACACGCACACACTCTATCACCTAATTCAAGTGACCCTTAAAAAACTACTTAACACGACCAACATTCTAACCCCACTTGGGGAACACATAAGAATTCTTGTAGTTAGGTAGGATCAGGGGGATAAGCATCCAAATAACACCCCTCGGTTGCTTACACTTGAGACATAGCTGTTGTCCATTAGGGAACCAAAATCCCCTAGTATTTTTTGGCACGGTCATAACCAGTTTATCAGAGGGCCTCTCCCCTAGGAGGGTTGAAGTCGCCAGACTGGTTCCGGAGGCCTGAGTGGAATACCGCAATCCATTTAGTAACCGAAGGCTACCTTTCGCAGTTCGCGGGGTATCCCTGTATGGGGGTACTGCGGTAAAAGAACCAAACGGCAGATTCACCTTTTCTAGACGTGTCATGAATGGGGTATCTTAGTTTCCTTTCTTCTAGGATTGACTACCCAGTGTCCCTCCCAGTAGGGGGATATCTTTAGCCACTTGGCTCTACTATCCATATTGTCTGACTTGGATTTCATCACCTTGCAGAGGATATGTCTAGTTGAGTAAGAATACTATTTAGTTAGGTGTTTGCATGCTCCCTTACCTCCTTTTGGTCTAGTGAGTCCACTATTTTTATTTTTTAGGAAACCTGCTACTTGTTGGTATTCTGATCATTTCTGTTGATACTCCACTTATTGTAGCACAGCTATTGCAGTAAGTGTTTTGAGTTGGTTGTTGGCCTGAGTGCCATATTTTTTGAGCTCTCCTTCTACCCACTTGGTTGCATTAGGGTTTTTGAGTTGTTTTTCACTCAACACAAACCCTAGATAATTGACACCATTTGTCACCATTGAGTCCCCGAGACATTCTCGGCGCCTCCGGGGCGAGCCCCCACAGCACAGTTCACTTGACACCACCCGTCATAGACGTAGATCTTCATCACTTGATACCACTCATCATAGATCTCGAGCTTTGTCACTTGAATCCATTCATCAATGGCATAGAACTCCGTCACCCGATCTAGACGCCACCTATTTTACCTCTGATTCTGAGGCAGATTCCAACAACCGCATTTACACTGCACCAATCAGCCCCATGGCTGGCGTGACTTCCACCCCTTTCTTTGTAGGGACCATTGGTGGAGCATCCACCACCACACCTGCTTTGGGTATGCCCTCGATGGGGCCCACATCTACCATTCCGATCACTGCACCCATTCCAGTAGCTGGAATACCTATTCCCACTCCATTAGTGACTCACACTACTCTTGGAGGTGCAGGACCGTCCCATACCACGTTCGTCCCTACACTTGGGAGAAACCTCCCAAACCCTACCCCTACACTTGGGGGCATTGGCCCCAACATGGTCCAACCCACTAGTATGTCACATCCTTCTACTAGTTTTCCATTCATGGCTAGCCTCAACCTTCCTGACCTAGCTAGGATGACTAACAATCCTATCAGACACGACCCTGCGTAGCCTCACATGCCCACCAAGCTCCCCTCTGACATCCCTAAGTTTGAGGGCAAGGCGGGTGAGGACCCCCAGAACCATATTATGTCCTTCCATCTATGGTGTTCCTCCAACTCCATAGTGGACGACTCTGTCTACCTCCTTCTGTTACAGCGCACCTTTACTGGATCTACAGCTAAGTGGTACATTGAGCAACCCCATGGGACCCATGCCACCTTTACTTCCCTTGCCTCGACCTTCCTGCAGTTCTTTCAGTTACCTGTCCGCTATGACGCGGGAGTTGAGATACTACTGTCTTGCAGGTAGAACATGGCTACCCACATCACTGACCACATTCATGAGTGGCGTCGACGCCGCAGCCTCTGCAAAATCAAGTTAGACAACCGTATCTTCTTAGATTGGTTTCTAAAATCCCTCCTTCCTGTCATTGCCAAGGATGTGGCATTTGAATGACCCCAGTCCAAAGAAGAGGCCATCCTCAAAGCCCAACAATTTGACCTCATTTACGCCCAGTCGGGTTATCTCTATACCATCATACTTGACGCCCCTCGCGGCGATTCCTCCCAACACGATGCGCCAGGGGAATCCCATGATGTAGACGGCATCATTGGTCGTGTTGCCTCGCATCCCCAACCCTTTTCCATAGCACGTCCTAGCCCTGGCCCCGACCTTTTGTGGGCTACATCCCAATCCTAAGTAACCAATTCGTATGCTCCCATAACACACCACCACCATTCTCACAGACCCTCATGTCCACCTCAGTACTTTGGACATGCGTCTCCCGTTTATGCTCCCCCGGTCGCACCTCAGCCATATTACCATCCACTGGCTGCCCCAGCTCCTGTGTCCTCTCAAGCCCAACCTACTTATTACCTGCCACAGGCAGCCCCTGCGGCAAACCCACAACCCGCTCCGCAGACGTATCAGCAACCCCCACAAGGTTCAGCACCTGCACAGCCTCCACCTACTTATTATCCACCCCAGCCTGCTCCCGCAACTGTACAACCCCAGAACCCACCTACTTCCCAAGGGCAAGTTTACACCCAATAGAATCCGCAGCAGAACCAAAACAACCAGCGCCAACGGGGACAGCAAAACCGTGGCAAAGGCCGTAACCATGGGAACAACCCCCTCTCGACCAAGGTGGTCAACCTCCTAATCCCCTAAATAACAATAACGCAGCACCTACCAACCAAAACCCTGATCGACCACCCAAGCAGGCCAAAAATCCTAATTTGCAAACAAACCATCCTTGTTCTATTTGCGGGGTCTATGGCCACTGCACACATGCTTGCCCACATTTGGAGCGAGCTCGGCAACTCTGGGTTGATGATGCCCATCTCCAAGGGCATGCGGCTCCTCAAGCGCCGCCCAACCCCCCACCCCCTCCGCAGCAACCTTTGGTGCTGCAAAACCCCTTACCAACCCAAGGCGTCGTGAACACTCAGTCGTTGGCTCCCCCTCAAGGCAACGCACCACCACAACAACAGATCACTTATGCCGCTCCTGATCAACCCATGTTTGACTCAGGTACTCACCACTTGTTGATGATGACGTCCGCTAATGTCAACCTCCAAACCCGTCGGAACCAATATGGCTCCACCCCTGAAGCCCCTCCCACCGACAAAAACACTAATGCTCATCCCACTGATCAGATTTTACGTATACCTCCGAATCCACTCGATGGCGCCTCCAAAGCACCTCGTTTCCCACTTCGTCGTATCAACAATAACCCCAATGCTCACGCTGCATCAAATTACAACATTGTAGATGACTTAGCCCAATCTCCTGCAGCCATGTCCATGTTAGAAGTCTAAAAAAATTGTCCTTCACAGCACAAGACTTTGCTTTCCGCCATTGGTGCTATTGACCCAAATGATTCACAACTAATGGCATTCGATTTGGACCAGTCCGAACCACGCCTGCCTTCCACTTTAGCATTCCAAGTTTTTGTTTCCGTTCGAAATCTTGTCATCCATCGGTGCATTATCGATGAAGGTGCCTCTACATGCGTTATGTCCACATTTGTTTGGCAGAAGTTGGGATCACCTACCCTCCAGCAGTCCACCACTGCGTTGCAAGCCTACGATGGTCGTTCGGCTCAACCCCAATGTCTCCTAGCTAATGTCCCCATCCAGTTGGCTGGAAAAACCGTTCTCATTGACATAGAGGTCATCAATGCCCAACTTGATTATAACCTCTTACTTGGCTGCAACTACATGTATTCCATGCGGGTGGTTGCCTCATCGGCTTTTCGTACCATGATGTTCCCCCATGACGGACGCGTGGTCAAGGTCGACCAACTCACCTATTACGATCCAAATGCCCCTACTGCACCAGAAAATGTTCTCCCCATGGTTGAACAACCTGTTAGTGGTGCCGCTTACTCGTTTGTTTCCTCCGTGGGATGTGGATTTTACTCAGATATGCCAATGACCTCCACATTCCAATCCATTCCTCCCCCGTCACCCGCGACTAAAGTATCTGACCTATGCACCCTTTCCCACAATACACAAACACCCAAAAATCAACCGCCCTTGTTACCCAAACCACCATTGGTACCTAGTCACATTGGTGTTACACCCATCCACACAATCCCCTTCCTAGTCCCTCCCTCGGGAGTAGTAAGCGCCCCGGTTATGGCTACCCTCAGCCTCCCTAGGTTAACCTTAGGATTACCCATCTGGTATCTTTTGCCTCCTGTTCCCCCGCCGACACCAAATGTCGTCCTCCAACCGGTGCAACCCATTGTCACTACTAGTCCACCACCTCCCAGTGTCACTACCCCTTCATCATCTATGAATCCCCCTCCTCTTATCAAGCCCACTGGGGGTAGAGGCCCACAACCATACACTGCTGTACCCCCTCCCAAGGCAGTTAAACACCCCCCCCCCCCCCCCGCACCCAAAGAAAATGCAGGTATGAGTGTGACGGAATACCTGTAACTCCCGGATCTGAAATCGGCCGGTCGAATCGTCTAGAAACACCAACTCTGCTCTGGTCAGCTCTGATCACTAGTCAAAGTCAACAAGTACAAATGACACTTGTCATGTTGGACCCACTCACTATTTATAGTTCGTTGACTCTTTCTTGTTTTGGCCATTCTGAATCCATACGGAGGCCATTTTTTGAACCGTTTCCACCACTGGAATCAGCACGACGAGATCGTCATGAAGGTCCACTTGTTTTCTTATGTTTTCCACAGCGGTTTTTGAGCATTTTTTAGACACCACTCGTCTCCTCGGTTTGCATGCCACATCGGTCGTTATCCATTTTTGACACTTTTTATATCGCCGGATTCATTTTTTTGAGCTCGTGATGATGCTTGAGATCATTTCTCGCTCTCACTTGGTACATTTTCAACATTGTGTCCCGACACCTTACTACCTCGGTTTGCGCACCACATCGACCGCCATCGAATTGTTCCACATTTTTCCATGAGCCATTCACTCCTGTCATACTGCAACTATTTCGTTATTTTGCCACCATTCATTACCCCCCAAGGAGGCCCACTAGTGTTCCCTTCTACCCTCATTCTTGGTCATCATCAATGTTCCTTGATTGAGCACTTCCTCCTTGCCTAGCCATTCCTTTTGTTCAGTATAATTTTATTCCTTTTTCAGGCCGGACAAGTCCTTACGAAAAAGGCACTTAGGGAGTTTCTGTTAAGCTTTTTTCTGACTCCTAAAACAATGAAAAGATCACCGAGCAATCTTGCTTCCTTTCATGCTCGTTAAAGTACCTGAAATGGCGTCTATGTGGTATAAGTTTAACCCTTTTCTGGATCTGGTAGACTAATTACAAAAAAGGAATACTCTAGTCACACCGGCTAGAAGAGTTCTTCATTGCATCCTTTTATGCTTCTTTGGGCCTTGGAGACTAACACACGAAAAAGCAACCCCCTGGAGTCTTCTTATCGCTTTCAGACTCTCTAAAATTGAAAGCAACCACAAGCATGAACTGTCCTGGGCTCGTACAAATCCACACGACAGTACCATTCCATTATTTAAGAGTCTTCTTATCGCTTTCAGACTCCTTAAAATTGAAAGCAATCATGAGCATGAATTGTCCTGGGCTCGTATAAATCCACACGACAATACCATTTTACACACACTTCTTCTAGTTCCTTAACCCATGAAGAAGTCCCCCCGTGCCTCTTGGCACTATGATCGATCATCTCGACAGCACCCCCAAACAGGTCGCCTTTGTTCAGAGTATTCTGCAGTCTCCTGCCATTTTACACTAGCTTCAATATCCTTCATCCCAGTCACTATCATTGATCCATTACAGCTATGATCCCTTTCCCATCCGTCAGTTTCATATGCTGCCCGATCATCCCCGCCATCATACTCTGAACAAAGGAAGTTTGAGTCCACCCACTCTACTTGCCCAGTTATCCCCCACAGTATTTCAGTCCTACCATCAGTACTCTCACACTTCGGTTCTCCACCTCGCGCTCTTGTCAAGGAAACATCATTGCCTTGATAGTTGCAGGTCTCCCTCTGTCGATGACAGCCCCTCTATTCCAGAGGATAGACCCAGAGGTCCCTGCGCCTTGGACCCATCACCATCTGTGGTGAGTGCCTATGGACCATTTTGAGAGGAGTCATCATTGCCTCTCCAAGTGGTTGTTTCTCACATGCTCGACTTCAACACCTTGATCGCATCGTTGAGAATTGCGCAGGGTTATATCCCTTCCATTATTGGTCGAAGACCCCGGATCTCCCCTGACTCTAGCATATTGGTGAGTCACTTCGGAATGCACAGTTATATGTTCTTGTGGATGTCTGGGTTGCGTTGGCGATTGTATTCGGAAGCCATCTAGTTATATGCTTCCTTGAATACCCAGTTCAGTTCCAGTTCAGTGTACCATTGAGAGTATGACCCCTTGTCACTATGATCTAGCAGCTCATAAATTCCTCTGGTACCACACTCAGGCGCACTATTGTCCTTCCAGTGTATCAGTTCTTCAGCTCAGACATGGTCATCCCAGTAATATGTCCCAGATTTGTGTCCCCTCTGGACCCATATGATGTACACAGTGGTTCTCTATGTATCTACAGGTCCTCCCTTTTCGGGCCTCACAGTCATTTTTTATGTATCTTGATACGAGCATGGGTATGCCCGCCTCGTCCATATATTGAGATTCTTCCTCATTCATTATTTGAGGCCATGTGTATGTCAGGTCCCCATATTTTGGACCCCATTGTTATTATTGTTCTATATCTTGATACGAGCATGGGAATGCTCGTCTCGCCCATATGATTAGATTATTCCTCATCCATTATTGAGGTTATGTACTTTTAGTTTTTGCAATTTGTTCGGGACCGTTGTTCCGGGCTCCAGTTTGTTTCTTCTCTTCTCCACAACCCAAGAAAACCATACAGGACTCATGATGTCTATCGGCCAATACGATGAGCTCCTGCCGTCACACATCAGGGGGAAATCTGTTAACACCCAAAAAGTGCTCACTACCTCATCTATCCCATTACATGACTCATTTGTCCATATTTCCTACCATATTTACCTTCAAGAACCCTAAAATCCCATTAAAAAGCCTCCAAAAGGCCTAAAAAGCCACAAAAGGGCCACAAAACCATCAAAAAAGCCTCCAAAAGGCTAAAAAACCCCCTTTTCCCCCAAAATTATCCAAAATTCCTCCAAAATAGCAAAAACCCTCTAAAAAGGGAATAAAAAATATTAAAAAAGGAGGAAAAAGAGGAAAAATGAGGAAAAACCACATACAGCTAACCTAAACCATATGGTTCCCAAAACCATGGGCCAGCACTCCACCACTAAAAACCTATAAATAGGTGATGGAGACCCCTCATTTCATATCCACAATCAAATACACCCTTACTCTGCCAAAATCACTCTTGAAACCCTAGCTCACCCTTGAGCTACTTTCATCATTGAGTGCCCCTTTTGGCCCATTTCCACCATTTGGAGAAAGAGAAGGAGCAAAGTTGGAGTTTGGAGCAACCCTCTTGGATCATTGCAAAAACTTCACCAACCTCTACACTTGAGGTAAAATTTTAATACAAAAAAGAAAGATTTTCACCATTTCTATTTCATGTCTTTGTTATGTTTATCAATGCTCATGCTAGTTTAGAATCTGTATTGCTTTAGTACTTTAATTTATTGTTTATTGAACTGCTACTAAGGAGTCCATTCTCCTTAGTAGGTGCTCATTTGCATAAGCTAGGGTGAAAACCCTAGCTACAATCATGACTACTCCCCCCACGCTGCAAGATCTGAGGCTTTCGACCTCTCCTCGGCGAGACAAGCTGGTAATAAAATATATGTCTTCCACCTCCAACGGAAGTGGTTTCCCATCCAAGTTGAATTGCTGAGCTTTTGGGTCCCAATAATCCACCAAAGTAGTGAGTAATCAGTTTTGGGCCCTTAAACCCTCGATACTCCAAAATTTGTATAAACCACAATCTTGTAGTGCTTGTTGCATGGCCAAATCACCTCCAACTTGACGATCAATGACATAATGTTCCCTCTCCCTCCATTCTAGCACCATCCTATGGAAAAATCAAAGGATTTTTAATGTTAAAACTCATAAAAAACATTTCACACGATGTTGTACGTAGGCTACCGCATAGACAATCGTGCGTATACATGGTCAACATTTGGTTTGACTGTGTACACCCAGCCCTATACGCGACCCGATAAATCATAGCCCGCGTACAGCGCAGATTGGGTATAAAACAACTAAAAAGATAAAAAAAATACACCATTAAAAACCAAATTGAAAACCATAGACCTGAAGGAAAGGATGAGGGATCTTACCTGGTCTAGACGACTGGCGATTTCGTTGCTCCTAAATCCCAAAATCGTCGCTTGAATATTGAGGGAAAAAACCACCAAAATGCACTATGTTGGGTAAAAATGAAAATGGTATGGTAAAAATGGTTTGTTTTTACTATTTATTAATTTTTCTTACCCACTTTTGTATAGTTTTTACCATTTTAGGAGCCTTTTTTACTAATATAACATTATGAGGTGCCTTGTTGAGCATTTTTTTTGCGTTGAGACTGGATTTTGAACCTTTCATGCCTTACACAGGTATTTTCTACACCCTTCATAGGTTAGGATGTCATAACGCCTACATTATTGCATTGACCTTATGACTATAGTCATAAACCTTAGGTGTGACCCCGCTTTTTAAGTGACACGAAACCTTCATGCTGCTTTAGAAGTGTCATTATTTGGAGGTAGGACCTGTCCGATCCTGGGTGCCCTAGTAAGATCCTTCTTATTTTTTATGGCGCACATGCAGTTGTTTCTCCTTAGGATTGGAAGTCCTTTGTAGTCTCGCCATGACATTACGATAAAGACTCATACTCTACTTTATCTTTATTCTGGCCATCTCCCATAAGGACTCCCCATTTATGTCAATGTTATATTTTGAGCATTAATTCAATATACTCTAGGATCTTTACTGAGATAATAACATGTATAGCATATCAAGTATAACAATGCATATCAATCACACCAACCAATCACATGAGACAATAGACACACAGAGTTTCACTAAGGGAAACCATAAAGGTGAAAAACCCCACAGCTTCCTCAAAGATAGAAAGAGCAATGATACAACCCAAGTACAAGAGATAGTCTTCTCCTAGTAGCTGAACCTCCTCCTCCACAAGTGCGCCACTTTTCGAGTAGTGTAGAAGTGAATAATGAGATGATCAAATCGAGTGCCTCCCGCACTCTATTTATACATGACCTAACCTGCCTAATAAACTAGCAAGGCCGACTTATCTAACTTAGTCTAATAACCCATGGTTATATTAATCAAGGCTGACCCCACACTTGGTGGTCTAATAACCCATCACAACAAGTTACGACACTTGTGAGACTTGTCAATACAAATGACGACACTTTTGTATAGAGGAAAAATACCATCTCTATAGGAGTACAATATAGATAGGTGAAATACATTCTGAAGTTACATATACATCAATACTCCCTCTTAACTAGGAAGGTATTTCTCGACATAGATCTGCTAGCACAAGTCTTCTTCTCTGGATAATCATCATCGAATCATCATCATCGTCAATGCTGTTGCTATCTCACTCAATCTCCAATCTACTCATCATAGGAAGTTCTACAGAGCCAGTCCTTTTTCATACTGGATGTAGGCCCACCACTTACAGGTCTTTATCATCTACAGAGCCAACCCTTTTTCATGATGGATGTAGGCCTGGCGTCCATCTAGGTCTTCAACATCTCTCCGAGAAGGCCACTGAGTAGGTAGACCTCATGACTGATTACACTGCCTCTTCAAAACCTGCAAGATCTCCCAGGACTGATTACACTCCCTCTGCAAAACCTACAAGAGCATCTCAGGACTGATCATATGCCTCTGCAAAACCTATGTACCATACTGTCACATCATCGTCTTCAGATCATCGTCATCGTCCACGGAGCACAACCTAGATGCACACACACAGCACTTACACTCACCAGCATGGAAGGACTTTCCTCTGACGATCCGGGAAAGGCTCACAACACTTAGATCAACGACCATGGGAGGACCAACCTACCACCATGTCGGAATGGCACAGCACTTACATCAACGACCATGGGAGGACCAACCTACCACCATGTCGGAATGGCACAACACTTACATCAACGACCATGGGAGTACCAACCCACCACCATGTCAGAATGGCCCCAGCCCTTACATCTTACCATGGGAGGACTTTCCTACCACCATGTAAGAATGGCCCATGTGCATCTGTGTCTCCGGACTCATCACTTTCCCTTGGAAGGTATCTCGATCTAAAGTACACCAAGTCTCCCTTTGAAGCATTCAAAATTCACTCTGGCCAGTGGCTTTGTCAACACATCGGCTATCTGCTCATCCGTCACAACATACAGGAACTTCACTGCTCCTCTCTACACCATATCCCTGATATAGTGATACTTGATCTCAATGTGATTCGACTTGTCATCGAACACTGGGTTCTCCAACAACTTCACAAAACTCTTGTTGTCACAATATATACAAGTAGCACTCAGCTGGAGATCGAACAAATCAGACAATAGCTTCGTAATCCATATTGCCTCACAACTAGCTGAATAAGCTACGACATACTCTGCTTTGGCCGTACTCAGCGCCACACAGGATTGCTTCCTGCTAAACCAAGAGATCATACTGGATCCCATACTGAAGCAGCACACCGAAGTGCTCTTCCAATCAATGGCACTGCCTGCCCAATCCGAATCAACATAGCCCTCCAGGTTAAACTTTTGATTTGCTTCATACTTGAGCCCATAGTCAACTGTACCCTTCAGGTACCTCAGAATATGCTTTGCAGCTATCAAGTGCACATGACTTGGATCTATCAAGCACTTGCTCAAGGTGTTCACCGCAAAGTAGATATCTGGTCTCATATTTGTCAGGTACATCAAGGACCTAATCATCTAACGATACATCGTAGCATCAACCGGCTCAGATGAAGCATCACATAGAAGCTTCGGGATCGATGCCATAGGTGTGGCCATAGCCTTGCAGTCCATCATCCCAAACCTCTTCAGGATCTCTACTGCATACTTCCCTTGTCGAGAGAAGATTCCATATGCACTCTGCCACACCTCCATACCAAGAAAGTAGTGCATCATACCCAAGTCCTTCATCTCAAACTCGACAACAAGCTTCCTCTTTGTGTCGGCAATCAATCTATCCTCACCTGTTACAAATAAGTCATCCAAATACAATAGTAGTATCACTGGATTGCCTTCCTCAACCTTGTAGTAAAGGTTGGAATCCACTTTACTCTTGGTAAAGCCCAAATAGGATAGGAAGCCATCTATCCTGCCATACCAGGTCCTGGGTTTCTGTTTCAAACCATACAGGGCTTTCTTCAATTTGCATACATGTGACTCTCGTTCATGTATCTCGAACTCGAGTGGCTGCTCCACATACACTTCCTCTTCAACTACACCATTCAAGAAAGCTGTCTTGACATCCATCTGGTGTACCTTCCATTTCATCATTACAGCCAGAGCAAGTACTAATTTAATGGAAGTGTATCTAGCCACAGGAGCAAAGGTCTCTTCATAATAAATCCCTTCTTTCTAGGAGAAGTCACGAGCTACAAAACTTGCCTTATATTTTTCTATGCTACCATTTGCAGTATGCTTGATCTTATAGATCAACTTGGAAGTCACCACAAACTTCCCCTCTGGTCTTGGGACCACATCAAAACATCATTCTTCATGATCGACTGGTATTCCTCAACCATGACATTCTTCTATTACTGCATCTCATATCCTGGGAACTTCATATTCTTCAATATCTTCAATAGATAGTTTGAACTTCGTTGTTGGAACAAATGTTGTAGTTCTTCTTTGTAGGTGATTGTACACGATCTTTCCTACAAGTCAAATTCAATTGCATGATTAGAAACTTCTCATAGTTTACAGAACAAAGTATTTACACATAAAAGTGTATGTCATACAGTCATGCAATTATCTTAGCCAATGCTTCAATACAACATTTATCCATATCCCATAACTTTCTAGATACCTTCCATCTCTACCAAAACATTGTTAAGAGTGTGCACAACTCCCAACATGTCATCAAAGAGGTTTCATTCTAGATAAGTAGCAATGGAATCTTGTATAGTGCCATAGGCCACTTACCCATCACATGCATATTAGTAGTATACTGTTCATTAATGCAATTATTCTAATATGCATATTATACAACCTAAGTCTATAAACATAAGTATATACATCATTGATCAATATTATTTAAACAATCAGATATACAAGAAATGACAATTCAAATACTTATCTTTGTTTGTTTGTTGGGTGGACTCCCTCTGAATCTTTGCTTCCTTGCAGGAGCTACTGGAGTCCTATTCTGAAGTAGCTTCTTTGGCTCCTTTCTGTTGTAAAATTTAAGGAGTGGTAAACTCCCTCTTAATCCCCGAATCACTGCATAGCTTTCTTGAAGTCTGCTGAAGTGAATTATCCACCATTGATCTTCTTTTCAGTGTGGTTTTCTATCAAGGCTTGGAATTCCTTGAATTTGCTGAATACTTCATCTTTGTTCTTCAAGAAATAAATCCAAGTCTTCCTAGAGAAATCATCAATGAAAGAACCATAGTATACATACCCACTCAAAGAACTGGATGACATCGGAGGGGATAATTCCTTTTTCCTTACTTGCTTATAAATGCCTTCTTTGTGTTCTTTCCTTTTTCAAATCCTTTGCAAACATCTTCATACTTTGACTGAATTTCAGGAAGACCTTCTACTGATTTGCTTGCAATTGGTAATGCTCTATAGTGCATGTGTGAAAGCCTTCTATGCCAAATTTCACTTGGCTCTACTGAATCATGGACCATGGCTTGTTCTGGTTGGCCCTTCAATTTGTATAGTCCTCCTTCTTGCTCTCCAATCACCACTACATCATCTATAGTCTTACCTTTTGACCACATTAGGACTTGGCCATCTGCAAATGCAACCCTCATGCCTTTTACATCCAATGTAGATATGGGGAGTAGGTTCTTCTTGAGACCTGGGACATATAGTACATCTTTCATCTTCATAGACTTTCCAGAGTCTAGTTTATAGGAGGCTTCACCACTCCCTTTTATTGGATACTGGTAATCATCCCCAAGTTTCACCTTGTGGGGTAATTCATGTTCATATAGGTTCATAAAGGATTCCTTGAATATTTTCATGTGTTTAGAAGCCCCACTATCTATAAGCCAATCATTACTTCCATGAGTAATGGTTCCAGTGAGAGCAGAAGTCAAAACATATTCTTCATCACTTGAAGAATCTTCACTATCTTCTCTAGCCGTCTTCCTGGGAGATTCATCATCCTCTACAGCATGAGCATGATGTCTTCTTTTGATGTTCTTCTTCTTGTGAGAACCATCTTCTTATTTCTGGGACAGTCTCTGGAATAGTGTCCCTTTTCATCACATGTATAGCAATGGGCATAGGACATGTTTCTTCGAAGTATGGGACTACCCCTCTTATTCTGATGGTGATGTCTTTCTTTCTTGCCATGATGGTGAGTCTTTTTGTCACCATGAATTTTAAAGTGTGTTGTGAGAGCTTGGTCTTCATTGCCCGTATTCTCTTCTCGAGCTACAATTCGAGCTTCCTCCTATGAGCATTCTTCCCACAGCCTACTGAATGTGATAAGTTTCTTCCTAGCACAAATTCCTTGGATGAAGGAATACCATGACCTAGGAAGGCCATTAAGAGTGGTCATTACCACTTCTCCATTTTCTATGTCTTCTCCCACAGCTTCAAGTTGTTCTTTTATCTGGGAGACCCTTGAGAAATAAGACTGCATAGTCTCTGCATTCTGGATCTTAACATTCTTCAATTGATTCCTCAAGGTCATCTTTCGATTTATGTTCTTCCCTTCGAATAGCTTGGTCAGGGAATCAAACATCTCCTTTGGTGTCTTTAGAGATGACACATGTGGTATGAGATGGTATTTGATAGAATTAGCAATGATCCTCTTAGCCTTGACCAAATTTCTTTTGTGTAAGGCCTTAGCCTCTTCTTCCTCTGGGATAGGGACCTCTTCACTTATGTAAGTGTCCAACTCATTTTCTTCCAAGATTAAATCAATCTTATACTTCCATGCTCAGAAGTTATCAACCCCTTCAAGCTTATCCTCAAGCTTGGTGTGGTGATATATCTTTAAAGAGTACTTCAAATGGAAATAGAAAAGATTTAGGTCTTACAACATGATTTGCTGAAAACTGGATCTGGTCCTGGATTAGGGTTTGTAAGAGAAACCCTAAAAATTCAGACTTTGAATTTAAAACTTCTAAAAGGATAGAAAGATGTGCCTTGATGAGCTGATCAGCCTGGTATAATCAGAATTTGAAAACTACAAAGTTTCACTCTTCAGAAATGTCTTTTAGTCTTCCCAGATTCACTCGGAGGACCCTAAATTAGGGTTTGAGTGTCCCAGAGCTTCACCAAACCAAAAAGTTCGATCCAAAGCTCTAAACTTCAATTTTTCCAAGGAGCTTCCAGCTATGTCCTCAGATTTCAGAAATTCCTATTTTTGTGGAAACTCTAATTTTTAGGGCCAAAATAAAAGTGACTAGAATTGAGATCTGATTGGACAAAAAGATTCACCTTGTTGAGGAGAGTCAATCTATCATATTTCGTTTCCAAAATCTGTGGAGAGAAACCCAATAAACAAGAAACCCTAGTTTCTGCAACTGCACAATGTCTTCTTCTCAAGTTAGCTCTGATACCATGTTAGATTTTGAGCATTAATTCAATATACTCTAGGATATTTACTGAGAGAATAACATGTACAACATATCAAGTATAACAATGCATATCAATCACACCAACCAATCACATGAGACAATAGACACACAGAGTTTCACTTGGGAAAACCATAAAGGTGAAAAACCGCACAGCTTCCTCAGAGATAGAAGGAGCAATGATACAACCCAAGTACAAGAGATAGTCTTCTCCTAGCAGCTAAACCTCCTCCTCCATAAGTTCACCACTTTCTGAATAGTGTATAAGTGAATAATGAGATGATCAGATAGAGTGCCTCCTGCACTCTATTTATACATGACCTGACCTGCCTAATAACCTAGCAAGGCCGACTTATCTAACTCAGTCTAATAACCCGTGGTTACATTAATGAGGGCCGACCCCACACTTGGTGGTCTAATAACCCATCACAGCAAGTTATGACACTTGCGACACTTGTCAATACCAATGACGACACTTTTGTATAGAGGAATAATACCATCTCTATAGGAGTACAATATACATAGGTGAAATACATTCCAAAGTTACATATACATCAAATCTCCCTCTTAACTAGGAAGGTATTTCTTGATAGAGATATGCTAGCACAAGTCTTCTTCTCTGGATCATCATCACTAGATCATCGTCATCGAATCATCATCATCGAATCATTGTCATCGTCACTGTTGTTGCTATCTCAATCAATCTCCAATCTACGCATCATAGGAAGTTCTACAGAGCCAGTCCTTTTTCATACTGGATGTAGGCCCACCACGTACAGGTCTTCATCATCTACAGAGCTAACCCTTTTTCATGCTGGATGTAGGCCTGGCCTCCATGTAGGTCTTCAACATCTCTCTGAGCATGCCATCAAGTAGGTACACCTCAAGACTGATTACACTACCTCTGCAAAACATGCAAGATCTCCTAGGACTGATTACACTGCCTCTGCAAAACCTGCAAGAGCATCTCAGGACTGATCATATGCCTCTGCAAAACCTATGTACCATACTGACACATCATCGTCTTCAAATCATCATCATCTTCCATGGAGCACAACCTAGATGCACACACACAAAACTTACACTCACCAGCATGGAAGGACTTTCCTCTGACCATCTGGGAAAGGCTCACAACACTTACATCAATGACCATGGGAGGACCAACCTACCACCATGTCGGAATGGCACAACACTTACATCAACGACCATGAGAGGAACAACCTACCACCATGTCAAAATGGCACAAGACTTACATCAACGACCATGGGAGTACCAACCTACCACCATGTCAGAATGGCCCCAGCCCTTACATCTTACCATGGGAGGACTTTCCTACCACCATGTAAGAATGGCCCATGTGCATCTATGTCTCCGGACTCATCACTTCCCATTGGAAGGTATCTCGATCTGGAGTACACCAAGTCTCCCTCTGAAGTATTCAAACTTCACTCTGGCCAGCGGCTTGCTCAACACATCGGCTATCTGCTCATTCATCACAACATACAGGAACTTCACTGCTCCTCTCTGCACCATATACCTGATATAGTGATACTTGATCTCAATGTGATTCGACTTGTCATGGAACACTGGGTTCTCCGACAACTTCACACGACTCTGGTTGTCGCAATATATACAAGTAGCACTCAGCTAGAGATCAAACAAATCAAACAGTAGCTTCCTAAGCCCTACTACCTCAAAACTAGCTGAACAAGCTGCGACATACGCTGCTTCGGTCGTACTCAGTGCCACACATGACTACTTCCTGCTAAACCAAGAGATCATATCGGATCCCATACTGAAGCAACACACCAAAGTGCTCTTTCGATTAATGGCATTGCCTGCCCAATCCGAATCAACATAACCCTCCAAGTTAAACCTTTGATTCGCCTCATACATGAGCCCATAGTCAACAGTACCCTTCAGGTACCTCAGAATATGCTTTGCAGCTATCAGGTGAACATGACTCGGATCTGTCAAGTACTTGCTCAAGGTGTTCACCGCAAAGCAGATATTTGGTCTCCTATTTGTCAGGTACATCAAGGACCCAATCATCTGACGATACATCGTAGCTTCAACCGTCTCAGATGAAGCATCACATCGAAGCTTCAGGTTTGATGCCATAGGTGTGGCCATAGTCTTGCAGTCCATCATCCCGAACCTCTTCAGGATCTCTACTGCATACTTCCCTTGTCCAAGGAAGATTCCATCTGCACTTTGCCACACCTCCATACCAAGAAAGTAGTGCATCATACCCAAGTCCTTCATCTTGAACTCGGCAACAAGCTTCCTCTTCGTATCGGCAATCAATCTATCCTCACCTGTTACAAACAGGTCATCCACATACAATAGTAGTATCACTGGATTGCCTTCCTCAACCTTGTAGTAAAGGTTGAAATCCGCTTTACTATTGGTAAATCCCAAACTAGATAGGAATCCATCTATCCTGCCATACCAGGTCCTAGGTTCTTATTTTAAACCATACAAGGCTTTCTTCAGTTTGCATACACGTGACTCTCGGTCATGTATCTCGAACCCAAGTACCTGCTCCACATACACTTCCTCTTCAACTACACCATTCAAGAAAGCTATCTTGAAATCCATCTGGTGTACCTTCCATTTCATCACTGCAACCAGAGCAAGTATTGATCTAATGGAAGTGTATCTGGCCACAGGAGCAAAGGTCTCTTCATAATCAATTCCTTCTTTCTGGGAGAAGTCACGAGCTACAAACCTTGCCTTATATTTCTCTATGCTGCCATTTGCAGCATGCTTGACCTTATAGATCCACTTGGAAATCACCACAAACTTTCCATCTGGTCTTGGGACCACATCCCAAACATCATTCTTCATGATTGACTAGTATTCCTCGACCATGACATTCTTCTATTATTGCATCCCGTATCCCGGGAACTTTATATTCTTCAATATGTTCAATAGATAGTTTGAACTTCGTTGCTGGAACAAATGTTGTAGTCCTTCTTTTGTAGGTGATTGTACACGATCTTTCCTACAAGTCAAATTCAATTGCATGATTAGAAACTTCTCATAGTTTACAGAACAAAGTATTTACCCATAAAGGCATATGTCATACAGTCATGCAATTATCTTAGCCAATGCTTCAATACAACATTTATCCATATCCCGTAACTTTCTAGATGCCTTCCATCTCTACCAGAACATTGTTAAGAGTGTGCACAACTCCCAACATGTCATCAAAGAGGTTTCATTCTAGATAAGTAGCAATGGAATGCTATACAATGCCATAGGCCACTTACACATCACATGCATATTAATAGTATACTGTTCATTAATGCAATTATTCTAATATACATAATATACAACCTAAGTCTAGAAACATAAGTATATACATCATTGAACAATATTATTTAAACAATCAGATATACAAGAAATGACAATTCAAATACTTATCTTTGTTTGTTTGTTGGGTGGACTCCCTTTGAATCTTTGCTTACTTGCAGGAGTTGCTGGAGTCCTATTCTGAAGTAGCTTCTTCTACTCCTTTCTGTTATAAAATGTAAGGAGTGGTAAACTCCCTCTTAATCCTTGAATCACTACATAGATTTCTTGAAGTTTGCTGAAGTGAATTCTCCACCATTGATCTTCTTTTCATCAAGGCTTTGAATTCCTTGAATTTGCTGAATACTTCATCTTTGTTCTTCAAGAAATAAATCCAAGTCTTCCTAGAGAAATCATCAATGAAAGAACCATAGTATACATACCCACTCAGAGAACTAGATGACATTGGAGTGGATAATTCCTCTTTCCTTACTTGCTTGTAAATGCCTTCTTTGTGTTCTTTCCTTTTTCAAATCCTTTGCAAACATCTTCATACTTTGACTGAATTTCAGGAAGACCTTCTACTACTTTGCTTGCAATTTGTAATGCCCTATAGTGCATGTGTGCAAGCCTTCTATGCCAAAGTTCACTTGGCTCTACTAAATCATGGACCATGGCTTGTTCTGGTTGGCCCTTCAATTTGTATAGTCCTCCCTCTTGCTCTCCAATCACCACTACATCATCTATAGTCTTACCTTTTGGCCATATTAGGACTTGGCCATCTACAAATGCAACCCTCATGCCTTTTGCATCCAATGCATATATGGGGGGTAGGTTCGTCTTGAGACCTGGAACATATAGTACATCTTTCATCTTCATAGACTTTCCAGAGTCTAGTTTATAGGAGGCTTCACCACTCCCTTTTATTGGATACTGGTAGTCATCCCCAAGTTTCACCTTGTGGGGTGATTCATGTTCATATAGGTTCATAAAGGATTCCTTGAATCCCGTCATGTGTTTAGAAGCCCCACTATCTATAAGCCAATCATTACTTCCATGAGTAATGGTTCCAGTGAGAGCAGAAGTCAAAACATATTCTTCATCACTTGAAGAATCTTCACTATCTTCTCTAGCCGTCTTCCTGGGAGATTCATCATCCTCTACAGCATGAGCATGATGTCTTCTTTTGATGTTCTTCTTCTTGTGAGAACCATCTTCTTATTTCTGGGACAGTCTCTGGAATAGTGTCCCTTTTCATCACATGTATAGCAATGGGCATAGGACATGTTTCTTCGAAGTATGGGACTACCCCTCTTATTCTGATGGTGATGTCTTTCTTTCTTGCCATGATGGTGAGTCTTTTTGTCACCATGAATTTTAAAGTGTGTTGTGAGAGCTTGGTCTTCATTGCCCGTATTCTCTTCTCGAGCTACAATTCGAGCTTCCTCCTATGAGCATTCTTCCCATAGCCTACTGAATGTGATAAGTTTCTTCCTAGCACAAATTCCTTGGATGAAGGAATACCATGACCTAGGAAGGCCATTAAGAGTGGTCATTACCACTTCTCCATTTTCTATGTCTTCTCCCACAGCTTCAAGTTGTTCTTTTATCTGGGAGACCCTTGAGAAATAAGACTGCATAGTCTCTGCATTCTAGATCTTGACATTCTTCAATTGATTCCTCAAGGTCATATTCCAATCTATGTTCTTCCCTTCGAATAGCTTGGTCAGGGAATCAAACATCTCCTTTGGTGTCTTTAGAGATGACACATGTGGTATGAGATGGTCTTTGATAGAATTAGAAGTGATCCTCTTAGCCTTGACCAAATTCCTTTTGTGTAAGGCCTTAGCCTGTTCTTCCTTTGGGATAGGGACCTCTTCACTTATGTAAGTGTCCAACTCATTTTCTTCCAGGATTAACCCAATCTTATACTTCTATGCTCGGAAGTTATCAACCCCTTCAAGCTTATCCTCAAGCTTGGTGTGGTGAGACATCTTTAAAGAGTACTTCAAATGGAAATAGAAAAGATTTAGGTCTTATCAGTTGATTTGCTGAAAACTGGATCTGGTCCTGGATTAGGGTTTGTCAGAGAAACCCTAAAAATTCAAACTTTGAATTTAAAACTTCTAAAAGGATAGAAAGATGCGCCTTGATGAGTTGATCAGCCTGGTATATTCATAATTTTAAAACTACGAAGTTTCACTCTTAAAAAATGTCGTGTAGTCTTCCCGAATTCAATGGGAGGACCTTGAATTAGGGTTTGAGTTTCTCGGAGCTTCACCAAACCAAAAAGTTCAATCCAAAGCTCTAAACTTTGATTTTTCCAAGGAGCTTCCAGCTATGTCCTCAGATTTCAGAAATTCCTATTTTTGTGGAAACCCTAATTTTTAGGGCCAAAATAAAAGTGCCCAGAATTGAGATCTGATTGGACAAAAGGATTCACCTTGCTGACAAGAGTCAATCTATCATATTGCTTTTCCAAAATCTGTGGAAAGAAACCCAATAAACAAGAAACCCTAGTTTCCACAACTGCACAATGTCTTCTTCTTAGGTTAGCTCTGATACCATGTTAGATATTGAGCATTAATTCAATATACTCTAGGATCTTTACTGAGAGAATAACATGTATAGCATATCAAGTCTAAAAATGCATATCAATTACACCAAGCAATCACATGAGACAATATACACACAGAGTTTCACTGGGGAAAACCATAAAGGTGAAAAACCCCACAACTTCCTCAGTGATAGAAAGAGAAATGATACAACCCAAGTACAAGAGATAGTCTTCTCCTAGCAGCTGAACCTCCTCCTCCACAAGTGCGCCACTTTCCGAGTAGTGTAGAAGTGAATAATGAGATGATCAAATAGAGTGCCTCCTGCACTCTATTTATACATGACCTGACCTGCCTAATAACCTAGCAGGGCCGACTTATCTAACTCAGTCTAATAACCCGTGGTTACATTAATCAGGGCTGACCCCACACTTGGTGGTCTAATAACCCATCACAGCAAGTTACGACACTTGTGACACTTGTCAATACAAATGACGACACTTTCGTATAGAGGAATAATACCATCTCTACAGGAATACAATATACATAGGTGAAATACATTCCGAAGTTACATATACATCAACTATCAAGTTGTGAATGCATTCCATTATCTTGCTTGCCTTTGAGCCTTGTGCCACCTCCCACTCTCTTAGTTGTTATCTATTTTCCTGAGTACTTTTCCTTCTGAGCCAAGAAAAGATATAATTTATCCTTCATAGCTTGATGACCCTTACCTGGAGGGAACACCCCCCCCCCCCCGAGTGTCCACCTCCTGCACATGCTTCCTTGCATCAAGCATAGGTATGTTCCATTTCCTAGAACTACTTTGCTTTCCCATGACACTCGTTCCCTCACTGTTGTATCATAAGAAATTTTATTATTTTACAAGCTTTAGAATATGAAAAGACAAAAAAAATCATATAATTTAAAAATCCGGACGGGAAAATTTTACTACCTTCTATGGGTAGTTGTCGTGTCTCCTTTGAACAGATCATTCATCTCCACTCCATGTATCATGGGTCAGGATATTCGTATGCCCTTAGGAATCTGTACTCATTTCTCAGATCTTACTCCACCAGCTGGTTAAGCTTCCATTCATTATGGAGCCTTTGTTGATGCCTCATGCGTCACAAAGTATTATCAGTATCTAGTGCTTGAGTCTATGTTGCCTGATTCTATCCATATGCTCATGCTCTTGTTCAAAGGAATTTTTTAAACCAGATTTGGCCACTCCTCATATCTCTTGACTATTGCATGTCGTCCATCCCTTATGAGTCTAGTTCGATCACATATGGTGTATTGCCTGTTCGTCTGAGTTCTTCCAAATATTTCAACTTAGCTGCTACCTCGTTCTCGTTGATGGGGGATCCATTAATTCCTTCCTTCGAGCGAATCTCATTCCATTGAATCCGACTCTTTTATTTTGGAATCGAGATTTAGAGTCCTTTGAGTACCTTGAGAATTGTAGTCATTAGTGGTAGGTTCTCTCTCCATCGATAGTTGGGAATTCATTAATGTCCCCTGATTGATGGATTCATCAAGTGTTCGACCTCAACACCTTTATTTGCACTTGGTGAATGTACTCAGTGCCTTGGTACCCATTTTCATTATTGGTGGGTTATCTCATGTCTGTTAATGACATACATCAATGATCGGTAATAAGACGATGTCACATCAGGTTCGAATTCAGTACCCTTATTCACTTGATGGGACATGCACCATAGATGGTTTGTGTAGAATACCCCATACTTTAGTGGCATTCAGTATATGCTACTTTTTATCATGATTGTACCTATGGGAGATCATTCTCATACATCAAAAGTTTCTACCATCAGTCTGCATTAAATGTTTCCTCATCAGCAAGAGACCATATCTTATTATATATGGGTCATGGCTATGACCATTCATGACATGTATTCACTACATATTTCCTACTCATGGCCATTGTATCGGATTGCTATGTATTGTACCAATATGTAGATAGAGATATCATTGTATTATGATGAGTGGTCTACTCCTTCTATTTGTGTCTCCATCACTCCACTTCTAAGATTCATAATGTATTTCGGCCATCGCAGTACCTTGTTTGACCTCACACATTAGGGGGAATCTATTACACCGTATTTTGCCACCTTGTGAGCATTTATACTCCTTGACCTCCCTCACCTATTTATAGACTCAAAACCATAATTGTGGTTCTCCTTGAACCCTTTCCCCGCTATTTTTCCTCCTGTACACGAGCTACTTCAGTGCACCTTGCATATACGCTGGTTGCATCATTATAACTAGCGTACATCAAATTTTGGTAAATAAAAGCAAAATATCTATTTTTCACTCCAGAAAGCGGCCATTGTGACCTTTGGCCCTCCATGCATCTTGAAAAGAATCGATTTGACCTTTCACTTGCATTTTGGAGGGTTATATATTTAGCTATTGTGGTGCATGGAAGGAGGGAGAAAGAGAAGAGCGTTGAAACTCTATCGAAAATTTTCCTTGCTTGAGTCTACATCCATTGATCCTAGTTGTTGTGAACCATTTATGTTCACCTCCCAAACTCTTTCATATCTTGTGAAGAATTCATTCTTTTGCTCATGAGTTTGCCATTGTATGGGGGATTGAAGTGGTGGAGGCACAAGTGGTGGGACCTGGTTCTTGGTTCAGATGCATTTCCGACAGGAGGTTGTATCTTGTACTTCTTGTTCATATTAATAGAAATACTCATTTCTCATCCATTTATATTGTGAATGATCATTTATTATCATTGGGTACATTTTCTTATATATATCATGGATTATGCCATTGTATATGTTAACGTCTTTTATATATCATATGCACTTGTTTGCATTTATTGTGGAGACTAAGCTGCAGGTTCAAGTGTTGTGATTCAAAATCTCAATGGTATTCTTCATCAGATGTTTGGAGTGAGGTAGGTCCTTTATCATGTTTATCTCCATTTACATTTATATAGCAAATGTTGGGTAGTGAGTTAATTTCTTGAGGTCATCTGTCTGTTGTGGTCCACCCCAAGCCATAGGAATTTTTTCTCCATAATAGATAAGGACTCATGTTCTGTTATGCACAGTCAATATTCAATCCCCATTACAAGGTCTTCAAACTGCATTACAAGGCCATCAATATTCAATAATACAATGCATATCCTACTTTAGAGCATGTATTTTTCCAAACAAGGGAGCATTCCATTGCACTGGAGAGCGCAAGAGAAAAAACAGATAAGAGAGAAAATAAAAATCATTCCCATACACAAATAGCCATTCAGATCCCAAAGTGAGTGATTCCAATTCCAAGAGAGGTAAGCTCAAAGGTTAGAGACCAACTCAAATTTTCCAAACAAGGGAGCATTCCATTGCGCTGGAGAGCGCAAGAGAAAAAACAGATAAGAGAGAAAATAAAACTCATTCCCATACACAAATAGCCATTCAGATCCCAAAGTGAGTGATTCCAATTCCAATAGAGGTAAGTCCAAAGGTTAGAGCCCAACTCAAATTGATGAGAGAGAGGAGTTATGCATTCATGATATTCCTTCCAAAAATAGAAAAAGGTGGAGTAACAAGGGAGTTACACTTTTTCCAAAGAGTACAAGATAAAAATAGCCAGTGAGTATGCATGAGTGGATGAAGAGCATTACAAGAGGCTAAGGAGGGTGCACTAGCCATGTAGGACCCACCAATAATCAAATAGGAATCAATAGTTTATCCATAACCCAAAATAATAAAAAATAGTTGTCCATATTGAAACTAGTTATTTAATTAAATAATAATAATAATAATAATAATAAAGTCCATAGTCCCGACACCTAGTTCCCAATAATAAACAAAATAATAACATATGTTTGGGGATTAACAACCATGAGATTACATCCCCCTCCCCCTTAAAAAAATACATCATCCTCGATGCATACTTATTACATACATGCCGCAACACAAAATTTCAAAAACAATGTGAGGGTATGCCTCCCTCATAGCATCTTCCATCTCCCACGTAGCATCTTCAAGAATGTAGTGGGTCCATTGGACCTTTACCTACTTGATCTCTCGATTCTGGAGCAACTTGACTTTTTTGCCCAATATGGAAACTGGTTGTACCAAAAAATCCCCTTCATGTTTCACCTGAATCACATTCTAATCAATCACATGATTAGTATCAGGTATATAATTTTTCAACAAAGATACACGAAATACATTATGCACTTTTATGCAAGCAAGCAATGCATGCTCATATGTAACAAAACTTATCCTAGATAAGATCTCAAAGGTTCCACAGCACGGATAATTTTAGGGGCGAAATTTATCCCATAAGGCTATTTTTCCATGTTTTTTTCCAAAAAAAGATTCGCCAATTTGCATTTTTTGAAGCCCCATTTCGCCCAATTTTGATGGGGTAAAATGTTTTCACTCTAAAAATCGCCAAATTATTATATAAACTATATAAAATCCTTATAAATTGAAATAATTTTAGAAAAATAGCGCCAAATATTTTATAGTTGACATTTTAAGAATTGGTAAGATTCGCTAAGGTTTATACACTTTTAAATAAGTATGGGTCCTTAAAATTATCCTTGTTCCACAGTATCTTGCATAATGTACAGATAGTCTATAACCCCATAGTCGTATCACACATTCCAAATGAGCATTAGTAACTTTTAGTGATGACTAACTACAATATAGATACTAGTCCTTAACATAGTAATTACAAGCATCAAGCTATAAATCATATTCCAACCATTAATATTGATTCTTTACGATCATCAATACATATGCATCGCTATTATAGAGGCCAATCCTCACCAAATGATAACACATAGGACTATCATATCCTTGCTAATCAAGTCAAGCTGAGCCACATAACACAATTCATTTATCAATCACGCCTTTACATAAGAAGGATGACCATCAAATATTATTACAGGATTAAGGACTAGACTAACAAGCTAGGTAAGGGTCCAATGGGCCCATTAGTGTCCCGAAGATGCTACTTGAGAGTTGGAAGATGCTATGAGGGAATCATACCCTCATGTGTGTGTGTGTATGTGTGTGCGCATTCTTTACTATTTTTAATTTATTTTGTCTTGATATTTATCAAAATATTAAAATACATACATGTACTTTTCCTGCTATAATTTTTTCTTGTTTGACCAATTTCTAAGAAATCATTATACACTACACTACTAAAAATAGAGATTTACAATCTTAAGAAAGAAGAAGAAAAAAATCCTTAACTATGGTGAGACCATCATACCTTGTAGTAACACATGTCCTTATAATTTTCAGGTTATAGTGACCTTGAGAATTCTGAAAAAAAATATAAAACTAACATTATAAATTTTGAAAAAGTAGATATGCACAAAAACAATGCGTTGTCTACAATTGTACAAAAAAAGAAAGAAATTCCATCATTTAGGTACTCTAACACCTACACTAACATGAACATGTGCATTATATTTTTTATGAAAAATAACATACCAATGTTAGAAATACTCAAATTTAACATATTTATACAAAAACTATATAATTAAAAAGATAATTCAATTACCTACATTTCATCTTTTTATACCATATTCAAATTAATTGTTAAAGTAACTCAAATCATTCCTCCAAGTTAATAGATTGTTGTTTTTCCATGTTTATATTGTCACTAAGACATCATGATCGACCATCATTAGGTTGCGGCCACCCTATAAGGAGATGATTAATGCTAATATTGAAGTTTAAAAGTATCTTTGTACTTTAACTAGCATAAAGAAGAAAATCAATCTTGGTAAAATAAGAACATTGAATTCTTAGGAGCTCCACAATTAAATAGGGAATTGGACAATTCATCAAAATTAGTGGGTCGAAAGAATTTGTCATATTTGTGACACTAAAAGGGTTGAAGATGAAAATAACTTTCTCTTAAACTATCTTGCATAAATCCACATTAGATCTCAGGTTTAAAATATTTGTTTCAATACCAACCTTCTCAACTTTTTAACTCATCAAAACTATGGTTTAAGGAAATCTTCTCTTAAAGCTTTTCACAGAAACAAATAAAATTCTAAATCAAACAAAGTAATTCCTTAATGTTTTTCCTTACAATGCAATCGACCAAAGTTAGTCTCAAACTTAAAAACCATCATCATCATCAAAAATTTATACACTTAAAATTTACAACTCTATCAAATGAAAAAAAATTGTTCTTGAAATATTGTCAAACATCTTTGGTTGGATTCTAAGGAAGAGACTTCCAATGGAAGAGGGAAAATTTTTTCCCTATTATCCTACTTTAGATCTGATATTTTTTATTGTGAGAAAAAATCTTACTTTAGATATGATATTTTTTTATTATGACACAAACTTGCATGGTCTTTGTGTAGTGCCCCTAGACTACTGTAGACATTGAGGGAACTTGTTTAGTGACCCGACTGTTTCAAACATTAATAAAATAATCCTTCGATTTTATTTTGAGTATATTTATGATTACCATTGATTGTAAATCAATAAAATAATGATTTATGTTAGTGAGAAATGTGTGTAGCGATAGGTGAAACGGTTCACCGAAGGACACATAAAGGAACATGAAGGGTCGTAGAGTACGGGTAAATCACACACAGGGGGAGCAACGACGATGTCGACTTCCGACAAGAATACCACGCATGAGCAGATAAGCATTGATCCGCTTGCTCAAGAGGAATGCGTGAGGGCGTACGAGGTGGGCCACGACGGAGCTGGTCACGTACGAGTTGAGGGGCGCGCAGTGAGAACGGACCCACTCCTCAGCGCCATTAGTCCCTAGATAGCATGTAGACGGAGGATGGATGGTAACGATTCCTAAAAATCCCTACAAGAGTTCCCGCAAGTCAAAACAGAAAGACGGTGGCAGAAGGGCCCAACGATGCGGTACCCTGTCGAGAACGGAAAGAATGGATGCAAGGACCCAACGATGCGGTACCATGCCAAGGAATGGAAACCATGGATGAGTGGGCCCGACGGAGTGGTGCAATGTCAGGGAATTAAAAATTAAGGAACCAGGAGCCCAACGGCGCGGCACCGTGATCCTAGTGAGTTTGATTGTTAAATTAAACTGCATAAAAACTTAGGAGAATAACTCTAGATTATTACTTGGCAAATGCATAAAAATAGTTTAGACATTTGCACATGAATAGTTATTTTGTTGAGCATTTAAAATAATAGAAATCATTATTTAGGAGCAAAATAGAATCCTAAGATTAGACACCTAGTCAACTAAAAGCTAGGAGTTGATTAAAATATCTGGGGGACAAACTAGAGCAAACTTAGGGGTGTAGGTGCACTTCCCAAAGAAACTGACACTTGGATGGGTGAGTGTTTTAATTAAATAATTAATTAAAAATAATTAATTATGCATGAAGCGACATGTGTCGCATGAGATTTTCCTTTATAAGGAAGGCTTAGGGAATGGGTAAAGGGCCCATGATTTGGACGATTGTCGTAATTTTCGAATGCCTCAAAGACTTGCTGCTATCTAAGGGTTTGGCTGAGAAATCCTGGTGGGAGGGGAAGCCCAAGCTGGATTTCTGAAAAACGTGTGTGAGATCTACGACCCAAGCTCGGGGGAGGCCATGCGACTGAAAGCATGAGCCTATGGTTGGGTGGCGGAGCTAACGGTTGCTTCGCCTATGGTTAAACGAGCTTTGCTGGTTATGGTTATGGTTTGTTTTAATTTGCTAGTTTATTCATTTATTTAGTTTATTTATCCAGTCTTTATGCTTCTAATCTCTTTTTGTATCAAGTGGTTGAGTTTCAGGTTAAACAGCAAAGACCCTAGAGGAGGGGCTCTACATTTGGTATCAGAGCCGGTCGAGCCTTGAGGGCACCCGAGTCATATTTTATTTTGGGGTTTGTCGGTGATCGTGGTGGTCAAACAGCGGGATTGGAACTTCGACCTTCATGGGAATACGCATTCGACCGAACAGCTATTTCTACAGGTTCTTATTTACTAACATAATAAATATCTTATTTTCTATGACCAGAAATTTTTATCGAGATCTCTGAGTTTTTATTTAAAAAAAAAAAAAAAATCTCTTTTCTGAGTCGAGAAACAAGTTCCGAGATCTATAAATTCTGATCTCTGCATTCTTAGATGGCGTAATCGTTTCATTAAATTTTAGTCGAAACTTGTTTATACTCACGAAATGTAGCTGATTGCAAACGATTAATGGATCTCTGTATTTTATTCAACAAAATGATGCTCAGAAAGTTTATCGACTTTCTTCCATTAAATTTCAGTGAACAGACTTATTACATAGATCAATTTTCTGTCTAATAATTCCAGTGTTTAGTTTTAAATATTCGGATCGACTATTCACCATTGAATTTAAGTGATCAGTTTTTAGATCGACTTCCTGGCATGTAATTTCGACGATTAGTTTTAAATACCCCGATTGACTTCTGTCATTCGGATTTCAGTGATCGGTTCGATACTTAGCTCGTTTCTCTGTCCTTTAAAGTTTTCATGTTCAGAGTGGGTCTCGACCTCGACTCCCCGATATTTATACACGGTGGTCAGTTTTTTTTTATTAACGCCCAGTTCCGTTGATTTTAACTTTTCGCTATTGAAATCGCCACGATGAATACTAGTTTCGATTGATCTTCACTCCTTGATATTTTTAACAGCTCCGATGAATATGAATACCCAGTTCAATTTGATCTTAACCCTCTGCTAATCATTACGTTGGAAAAATTATTAATGCCTAGATCGAGTCTCGACCTGCGTCTTTGTCAAATGCTCACTGTGAGGAAAAGTATTCCCCAGATCGTGTTTCGACCTTCACTCTCATCAGGATAAATTCCGAGCCCTGAATACAACCTATCCATTCCGATCTAAAATTTCAACCCACATCAGTTCTTCTTAATTCTGTTCTGTGCATGCTTCTCTTTTATTCGAGCGACAGAGACCGATCCACTACCCATAAACTCCTCACTGTTGTCTCTAAGTTTAAGGATCCGCAGATTCTGAGAATAGAACCCACCCTGCACAATTTCTGGACCCGATTGCTGCTGCTGAGGTGCGGGGACACCTGGAGGGAGATGCTCACGGCTATCGAGCAGGGAATGCTGGTATATCATTAATTTCCCATGCATAGTTTTATTAAGAAATTGATTATTGATGCTGCATCAACGCAACGCCTTCAGATCCATTATGTGTCGAGAAATCGATTTCATTCTGGTTATCTCTGTAATCTTTTTGTGATGAATGTGGGCGTGGATCCAATTTGTACCAATTCGATTTAAATCTATTCTGTGTCGAGAAGTCGATTTCATTTATTGTTATCTCCGTAATCTTTTATGATGAAATGTGAGTCAACTCCTGAATGCCGACGGTGTGAATTTTATTTTGTTGAACCCTGCAAAATATCAATACTCTGTTCTGTCAGGATGAATACGGTCTCGGTATTCTAATTCGGTTCAATCAAACTGCCTCTGCATTTTAATGCTGAAGTCGATTTCGAAGCTGTAACTCTCTTTTTTTTATTTCGATTCCAAATTTTAAAACCGATCTAGAATGGTTGACTCTGTCTTTTCCTCTATGAATTCGATTCTAAGTTAATCTGTGGAAATCGATTTTAGTTCTGAAATTCATCGTGTTTTGGTTTCGAATCCAGCAATTACATGTTCCATCTATCTCACGATCCCAACCCAGATCTCGATGAAGAATTGTTTTATTACTTTACGATTTCGATCCAAACGTGTCTGAGAAATAGACTTGAAATTGTAACTGTCTTCCCAGATCTAAATGAAGAAATCGATTCTATTTGTAACTATTTCCTTTTGTTAAAATTCGATTTGGATTTTGGATTGATAACGTTGCAAATCTGGCGATTGGGCGTTTTTCCAGCATTTAAGAAAAAAAATTTGCATTTGACCATTGATTAACTCTGTATCAGTTAAAGAAGATAGGCGTTCTCCCAGATGTAAAAATTGGTATTCTGAATATTAATGATTTTGTATCAGTTAGGCATTTGGACGTTTTTCCAGCATTATAAATTTTTTTTTGCATTTGACCATTGATTAACTCTGTATCAGTTAAAGAAGATAGGCGTTCTCCCAGTTGTAAAAAAAATTGGTGTTCTGAATATTAAATGATTTTGTACCAATTATGAATTTGGGCTTTTTTCCAGTATTATAGAAAATTTTATTTGACCATTAATTAATTTTGTATCGGTTAAGAAGATAGGCGTTCTTCCTGCTTGTAGAAATTTGTATTTGACTAGTAAATAAATTTGGTATTAGATATGAAAATAGGTGTTTTTCCAGCATTCTAGAAATTGTAATTCGAGCTTTAAATTAATTCTGTCTCAGGTTTGGGAATGGCGTCTTTAATTCCTTCTCAGAATATGGATTGGTGTTTTAATTTTATTTTGGTATTCGGTATTAACTAAGAAGATATGAATGTTAAATGAGTTCGTCCTATTTGAATAAGATCGGTATTGTTTTGGTTGACTTTTTGGTATAAGTTAATTGAAAAGTTGTTTTAATTTTTATATATTTATGATATGATCTTTTGGAAGTTAAAAATAGTAGGTGTGGTATTTACACTTAAATCTATTATGAAGAAAATACAATCGATAGGAGCTGAATAGATCCCTTCCTGTTAAATGTGATTTCCTGGAGTTCGATACTGCCTGGTCATTGCGCGCCCTCATCAAGACAACTCTTAACCATCAGGGTTGGCGATCTGCAATATCAGAGAGTTGATGAGATAATTCGAAGTAAAGATGGGTTATAAATACCTACCGTCCGTTGATTAAGTTAATATTCCCATATTCGACGGTAGTGGGAGTGGCATTATTAACTGACTCCGATTTTATTCGATATATATATATATATATATATATTTCAGAAATTGATAACTTGAATAAATCCCTTCTCGTTGTTTTTATTTATATATATAAGATTATACATATATAAAAGGAATGATAAAAGAAATTAGAAGAAGTAGTTGTAGTTCTTAAATTTGAAGTGAAAATATTATCTTACAAATATATATATACAACCGTGCTAGTATGCTGTGTATCCGGCAAAAGTGAAATGGATATTTCATATTAGAAACTTAGTGATTGTTGTTAAAATGTATAAAGGTTATAAATAAATATTGATAAGAAGAACTTAGAGTAGGATATTCTACTTCTTATAGAGTCACTTACATACAAAGGTTGCATTTTCTTGTTGAAATTGGATTTTGAAATATAGTTATTTTCCTTTTATATATATATATATATATATATATATATATATATATATATATATATATATATATAAAGTCATATATATAAGTTGTGATAGGGAAGAAATTGAAGTCGACATTCTAACTTTTTACATTGAATATATAGTGGCATTCATGATTATATGCATGATTCAAAGTATGATAGAAACTTACATTTCATTATATGATGGATTAGTTATGAATTTAGTCACAGCAATTAGAGGTGACCACTTATTCATATTCGTATAATCACCATTACATTTAAAGTGTAGAGATACATGTTTACATTTGTTGTATAGGAGGAATATGAGATTAGACGAATGAATGAATTAATTAATTAATATATATATATATATATATATATATAAATAATGTGGTATTAGTGAATAGGGTGGTTATATATTTATATATGTTTTTAACAGTGACTATTGCATTGTGCTTAAAATTTGACTTGTATGATTTGCATTACCTTTTGTTTATCCTTTTATACTTTGCATCACATGCTACACCTTCCTTCTTTCATGTATATATTAGTTATACATGGTATGCGTTAGCTCTAGTATTATATGATGCATTCCTGGAATCATATTGCATTGTAATCTTAATTGAAATTAGTCAAGGTAATATATGGCTTTAAACCCAATAGTGCTTACTTGAATATTTGCCTATCAAATTTTATTTATTTGGTTGTATGTATTATGGCAATGAATGATGGAGAAAATAGATATACTTATACAAGATGTATGAATGTATCTAGATATAATGAGAAGTAAAGGTAAGTAGGTTGTTACTATAATATTTTTATCAAATATAAAATAGAGTTTGAGATAAGAAAAGGGAAATTATAGAAATATAAGATGTTGGTTGTTGTTATTATAAATTTATTCTACCAATTATAGAAGTGTTTTAAGGTAGGGAAAAAAAAAATAGTGTATATATATAATTTGTCTATAGAATTGTTCTTTTGGAGAGGAAGAAAATATAAACTTATTTTATCATATGTATATAAGGATGACTAAATTAGGAAAAAAAAAAAAAAACATTTTATTTTATGGACATTGGAAGTTTATATATATATATAGAAAATGGAGGACATTGGGTTTTCTTACAAAGTGAGGACATGGAAGGTAACATTTAACTTTCGATACATAGTCCTCATGAGAAGAACAAGGGGTGAGCCCATATGATCAATTAACAAAGGAATCCAACTTGGTGAATTTTAGTTGTAATGTTGCAAAATGCATATACTAATCGAGTCTTCGACGAACTGTCGAGAGGGTTAAACAAACTCAAATTTTGGAAATCGAGATGCCGATGTGACCATCGTCATGAGACGAACATGATCACAATGTTTCACATCATGACAACACCGTTATCGAAAATCAGAAACTACAAATTGACATGACTATGATGTGGTAATAATGGAGAAATTATAACTTGGAAAACCCATCAAATCTACTTTTGTAAAACAAAGTATGGAGAAGATCAACGTGATAAAGATGAACGCAATGATGCTAACCATTTGACATGGTGAAACCTAAACAAAAGACGAGTAGTCCTCAAGATGGGATTCGATGAGGTTAAGACACATATAGTACGACTTGATGAGTCTGTCGAAGTAGTTCCATGACAACGAAAATGATGAAATGAGGTAAGGACGTGATAAGATCATTAACCTGGACACAACCTTACTTATGAAAAGAATAATAGCTAATGTTTAATATGTTAGACTAAGTCACTAAATTTTGACGCTTGGAATCCTGTCTAATTGAGAACCAGCATTATTAAAACATTTAGGGTTTTGGAGGTAGTCTTATGGAATTTGGATTTGGGACAATTTGAGGGTCTCTCCTGATATGTTAAAATCGTGATTATATCTTACCGCATATTTTATGATGTTTACCTTCTCTTGGAGGTAGGATAACAAAATAGACTTAAATCCTTGCTTGGATTTGTTAGGCTTGATAAACTTTTGGGTGACTATTGACGCAATGCAGCTTATAGATAACTTGGACATTGTAAACCTTTGTAGATGACTAGAAGGTATAGAAAATCTAATTTGGTGCTGACAGTTATAAAAGAATTATTGGATCTGTAGTACATAAGGATACAATTAAGTCCCGAGGGTGTATTTGAACCATTCTAATTGATATAGAAAATAGTGATTAGAACCACTTGTGCTTATAGCCATGATTATTGGAGAAAAATAGAATACAATGACATGAAGATGAGAATAGAAATCAATATAAATCCTAGCATCAAAAGTACAAGAACAAAAAAAATTAACTTCGGGACGAAGTTCTATATAAGAGGGGGTGTATGTAATGCCCCTAAAATGACTGTGGACCTTAAGGGCACTTGTCGAGTGACCCAGCCGAACAACTTCGATAAAGTGGTTTCTTGAGCCTTGATACGTCTTAAAAGATTGAGGAAAACCTGAAGATGTGAATGACGACAATAATTGATAAATGAATTAAGGATTTAAATTATATATGTGGAGTGGTATAATTGATTGATTAGTTCTTGCTTAATGATTAGCCCTGATTGATCAAGTCAAAGTATAGTAGGACAGCTACAACCTTAGCTTTGTGACTTGGGAGGATGCAACTGAGATGCATCATAGCTTTCCGCATTTATTCTGAACTTCGGGACGAAGTTCTAAATAAGTAGGGGTGTATGTAGTGCCCCTAGACTACTGTAGACATTGAGGGAACTTGTTTAGTGACCCGACTATTTCAAACATTAATAAAATAATCCTTCGATTTTATTTTGAGTATATTTATGATTACCATTGATTGTAAATCAATAAAATAATGATTTATGTTAGTGAGAAATGTGTGTAGCGATAGGTGAAACGGTTCACCGAAGGACACATAAAGGAACATGAAGGGTCGTAGAGTACGGGTAAATCACACACAGGGGGAGCGACGACGATGTCGACTTCCGACAAGAATACCACGCATGAGCAGATAAGCATTGATCCGCTTGCTCAAGAGGAATGCGTGAGGGCGTACGAGGTGGGCCACGACGGAGCTGGTCACGTACGAGTTGAGGGGCGCGCAGTGAGAACGGACCCACTCCTCAGCGCCATTAGTCCCTAGATAGCATGTAGACGGAGGATGGATGGTAACGATTCCTAAAAATCCCTACAAGAGTTCCCGCAAGTCAAAACGGAAAGACGGTGGCAGAAGGGCCCAACGATGCGGTACCCTGTCGAGAACGGAAAGAATGGATGCAAGGACCCAACGATGCGGTACCATGCCAAGGAATGGAAACCATGGATGAGTGGGCCCGACGGAGTGGTGCAATGTCAGGGAATTAAAAATTAAGGAACCAGGAGCCCAACGGCGCGGCACCGTGATCCTAGTGAGTTTGATTGTTAAATTAAACTGCATAAAAACTTAGGAGAATAACTCTAGATTATTACTTGGCAAATGCATAAAAATAGTTTAGACATTTGCACATGAATAGTTATTTTGTTGAGCATTTAAAATAATAGAAATCATTATTTAGGAGCAAAATAGAATCCTAAGATTAGACACCTAGTCAACTAAAAGCTAGGAGTTGATTAAAATATCTGGGGGACAAACTAGAGCAAACTTAGGGGTGTAGGTGCACTTCCCAAAGAAACTGACACTTGGATGGGTGAGTGTTTTAATTAAATAATTAATTAAAAATAATTAATTATGCATGAAGCGACATGTGTCGCATGAGATTTTCCTTTATAAGGAAGGCTTAGGGAATGGGTAAAGGGCCCATGATTTGGACGATTGTCGTAATTTTCGAATGCCTCAAAGACTTGCTGCTATCTAAGGGTTTGGCTGAGAAATCCTGGTGGGAGGGGAAGCCCAAGCTGGATTTCTGAAAAACGTGTGTGAGATCTACGACCCAAGCTCGGGGGAGGCCATGCGACTGAAAGCATGAGCCTATGGTTGGGTGGCGGAGCTAACGGTTGCTTCGCCTATGGTTAAACGAGCTTTGCTGGTTATGGTTATGGTTTGTTTTAATTTGCTAGTTTATTCATTTATTTAGTTTATTTATCCAGTCTTTATGCTTCTAATCTCTTTTTGTATCAAGTGGTTGAGTTTCAGGTTAAACAGCAAAGACCCTAGAGGAGGGGCTCTACACTTTGTGCCCATGAGATATGGAAGACTTTGAAAAGTTGTATGTTAATGGAATTTTGATGGTTATGTTAAACTTTAAATATACAAATGGGTCACCCTCCCATAGTAAAAAAAACAAATTAACTAAACTTTGACATATACAACTTGCAAAGAGAACACCACATAATAAAAGAAATAACGAAAATAAAAGTTAAGACTATATTGATCATTTAATCAAATCATTAAAAATGTTGTTTATATAAATAAATCTTATACACATAAACCTAAAGGTAGAACATATAACCTTATTTCTCACTTCATATAATAATCATAATTACCAAAACCATAATATAATATTGATATAAGTGATAATCTATGAAAAACAAATGAAGTTATTACATACTCCACTAAGTGAAACCTAATAAAAATAATCTTAACCATAATAGTTAGATATTTGGGTGAATCCATGAAGATGTGTGTCTATTTTGGGGGGTCTTATGAGAAAATAAATATGATTTTTTCATGTTTTTCAACTTTGGGAGAACAAAAGTGATATTTGTGTTTAGAATTTCACTTTTCAGTAAAAAGAAAACTTTTAGAGAATTATGTTAGCTTTCTATTCATTATTTTTTCAAATATTTTTATTGCGATTTGATATGTCAATTTGGAAAATGTTCGATAGTATGTTCTTATAAAATGAAAGGACTAAAAAATAGTCATGTTTTTTGGGGAGGCTGAAATCATTGTTAAACTTGTGTTTTGTAAACAAAAAAAAATGTTATGAAAATCTACAGAAAATGTACTACTGCATGGCTATAATTTTGTAACCATGGATCTATGTACTAATTATTATATTTTTTTGAATTCAATCAATGGGAAAAACTTGTCGATTTTAAACATGTTTTTTTTACACGACATTTCTCTCAATTTACACTAAAACTAAAACATCTAAGAATACATTTTTGAAGTAGACACTCCAATTAACTACACCATATTTTTTTCAATTTTTTTTTATTGTGTATTTTTAAAGTTATGGATTGTTCATTTCACCTCATTTTGAAATCGATGAAACCAAACAGGACACATCTTAACAAAAAAAAAATCACAATTATGAGATCCCACCTAAAAACAACAAAATCTATACCAACAGAGAGTAGATTCAATGACTAAAGTAATGGTATCAAGTCCGACAGTCGATTGGCACTGTAACAAATGGTTTTTCCATTTTGAAAGTAGAGAAGCTTGAAAATAGCATTGTTTTCAGGTCTCGCATATTATTCGACTGAATAAATATTTTTCGTTAACAGGCTGTTAAAATTAACAACGATTATTCGGCTGAAAAACAAAACGCAAAAAAATTTCATCAGCTGGTAAAAGAAAGAAATTAAATTATTTACAATTGTATAAATAAAACTAAATGAGTCATTATTTCACATTTTTTTTTTCGTAGAGGTTTGTATAAAATATTTTTGAAGGGGTTTTTTCAAAGGAGATTTTTTTTCAAGGAGTTCTTATTTCTTTCCAAGGAGTTTTTATTTCTTTCCAAGGAGTTTTTATTTTTTTCCAAGGGGTTTTTTCAAATAAGATTTATTTCCAAGAAGTTCTTATTCCTTTCCAAGGAGTTTTTCTTCAAAGGAAATTTCTTTCCAAGGAGTTTTTATTTCTTTCCAAGGAGATTTCTTATTTATTTTCAAGGGGTTTTTCAAAGGAAATTTCTTTCCAAGGATTTTTCTTCAAAGGATTCCTACAAGATTTTTATAAGGTGAGTAAATTTGAGTTCATGTTTTTATAAATGGTTGAAAGATTCAAGAAAACAAATTTAGTAACTGTTTTTAAATCTTAATTTTTTATTTTTTTACGATAAAGTAATGGTTCTTTAATTTAACCTCTACAGATTAAACAATCATGGGTAGTAAGAGAAACCGCCAAAGAAAAGTGATTGTAAACATGATGATGATGCTCATAGGGAAGTAGAAAGATTCAGATATCATGCCAAAAAAGCAAGGGCTGCACAAATAGAAGAGACAATTATTGAAGATACAAATACAAATTTACATGATAATGTTGATAAAATGGATATTGAAAATAGAGTACAAGAAGTACAAATTGAAGCTGAAGAGATCATTGTTGAATATGTCAATACGGATTTATATGCTAATGTTGGTGAAGTCAATATTGAAGATCAAGTTCAAGAACAAAAAATTGGACTTGGTATGTATATATCATGTATTTTCCAAATTCCTTTTTTATAATGAATTGCATTTTTGGATATATGTTAAATTAAATTTAACTTAATGTATAGGTGATTTCACCATTGATGGTGGAATGTTAGAAGACATTTGATTGCGAAAAATATGGAGAAAAAATAGCCACACATGTTGCACGATATCATGCTATGCAAATTTATGATGATTTTCTCAAACAATATTCAATAGCACGACAAGCGCAAATTTTGAGATGTTTATTAGTGTCCAAGAAGTTAAGAGATGCTACGTCATTATTGGGTATTCACAAGGTGACAAAAGAGTTGAAATTAAAACATAATGTGATAGAAAATATAAGTGATGCAATAAAAAAAATTGAAAAATTCAGGAAGAAAGATACCAAAGCTACACGTAGATCAGTCCAGACAGCAATGATTTCAACTAGTACTAGACGAAATCGTTTGACAACACAACTAGCAAAAAAAATAAGAACCTCAAGAAAGGCATTATATAAAAATAACAAATTCAGAATGCAAATAGATGAAAATGATGAACTTGCTTGTTGGGAAATTATTTGTAGACGGCCTTACAAGGATAAAATGAGAGAAGGTGTTAAAGATATTGTACATAAATATTGGTTGGCACATGCTCGAGTTTCACCAAATTCAAGGGATGTGATACGACAAAGAGTATCACAAAATGAACACGAAATCCATGCAAACCATATAATGGAAATGACACAAGTACAATTGTTCAATAAATTCAAGGAGGATCATCGTGGAATTAATATGTCAATCACTACATTTGTGCAACAAAAACCACATGGTATGTTAGACCTATTACTATATGTGACACATGTTGTTGTCGTTATCATGTGTAATTTGAATTATATTATGGCACTTTTATTGAATTTGGTAAAATGTTTTGGACAAATTCACCACCTCCTCCCACAATACGTGAATTCATATCTCAAATTCTATGTGAGAGAGATCACGATGAACTATTTTACACTAAGAAATGTGTCAATGGAAAACATTTTCATGATTGTGGGAATCTAGTTTTATTCCACAATAAATATCCTATTGATAATGATCAATCAAATGTAGCCATTGATTGGAGAAGATATGAATACATCAATTATGCTACAAGTTCTAGTGATGCACATTCCAAGCGAATTGATTTGCGAGAAGGTAAAATATGTGTGACAGATTTTATGAAAAAATTTGAAAGTGAAATTTATAAATACACCAAGGATTCACATAGAGCATGATGGAAAGACTTTCAAGTCAAACAGTCTCGTGAAATTTTTCCACCCGGAACAATTTTGTCTGTGGTTAATTTTGCAGAAAACTACACATTTGTTGCACAAAAGGAGATACAAAGTGAATACTATCATTCTGACCAAGTTTCAATATTTGTCCATGTTCTATACAGACATTCTTAACAAGATGTTGATGGCATTGAAAGCACGTGTGACAATCAACATGTGATTAAAAAATATCATTTTTATATCAGTGATGATCATACACATGATACACATTTTGTTCAACATTGTATTGAAAATATTTTCTATGAATCATTAAAAAGAAATGAAATTAAATTCAATGAACATTGGACATGGTCGGATGGATGTGCAGAACAATTTAAATATTCATGATCATTTTTTTGGTTATGTCGACTTCATAAAGCAACAAACATTAAACATCTTTGGAATTTCTTTGAAACTGGACATGGAAAAGGTGAACATGATGATGCAGGAGCATGTGTAAAAATAGCCCTTCGAAGATGGAAAATGAACCATTCTTCCACATGATTTCATTCAGCTGTAGAAGTGGTCCAATGGTGTCAATTACATCTAAGTCATGATTATAATCAACAATCAAAAGATGTTCGTAGATATGTACACTATTTTATTTATTTATATTAATTGTCAATTTAAAAAAATGTTATTTTCAAACTTCTATCATTTAAGTATATGTTCACTAACATTAAAAGTTGTCCTTTGTAATTTGTCATATATTGTGTAGGTTCTTTTGGCTTATTGGAATCCAAGATATAGATAGATCAATCCCATATGAGTCTGGTGTCATACATGGAACTAGATATTTACACTCTATTCAAACAAAATCCTTCCAAAATGTGTTTGCATTTGACAGTAGAAAGAAATCATGATTTTGTCATATTTGCATTGAAAATGTTGAATCTACAGAAGTTTTTGAAAACATCGAGAAAAACTACGTAAGACATTGGAAACACACAAAGATTAATCCAAAGGGGAAAATGCCACTAGCAAGCTGGGAAGAATTAGAATCAGAAGAAATAGCAATATCATCTGATGGGGATAGAATTTTAGATCTTGTTAGAGAAGGTAATGAAATAAACTATAAACAATGATTGTTCATTTCATATAAATTATGTATATATATAGAACTTACAAATGCTTTGTTGATTGTTCATTGTTACATCCATCACCTTAAGTGTATAGTCAATTTAATTGATTTAAAATCCCTAACGTCAATTGTAATTTGCATAGGTGATTTTTTCGTTGTGATTTCACCTTTAGACAACAAAGAGAAAGTGAAATATTATTTGACGCTATGCACAGAAGGAAAGATGAAGTTATTGGAAGACTACGATGACAAAGGATTTACATATGACAGAGGATCCATCATTTTAAAAGGTTATTTTTTTCAACAAACCCATATGGCTGAAAATTATGTCTACTTTCAAGATTATGAACCTGATATTATCTATTGTCAATATAGTCATTCAGTATGTGCATATCGAAAAAAATTAGTACAAGTTCCATAAAAAAAAAAAAACTAGAAAATGGAAAATGTCCAAATATGACCATGAAATAATAATTGAGGACGAAATTCCATTGCGATGTTTTTAACCATATCGGAAATGAATTGATCATGGTTAAGAGAACTATATGAGACCCATGGAATCGTTTTAGCCTCTATGTGGAAGATGATTGTGTAAGTTTTAATGATGGTGAATATAGATTTATACTTGTTTCGTGCATGTCAAATGTTGTGTACAATATATTTTTATATTGAGAACTATGACTATGATCTTGAGGTGTCAGATTTTTATTTATGTTTTATAAGCTTGTGTTTATGATTTTGTATGCTTGATTATGAATGATGGCATGATGACTTGGTGTATTATTTGGTAATGTGTAAGAAGATGGCATCGAGGATGAGATGTCATTAATAAAATGATTGTATTTTAGCATGTTGAAATTTTGTCGATAATGATTTGGTAATGAGAACTTTAATAAAAGTTGGAAAAAGTTGAAAAATGTTATCTTTCAACTATGGAATGTTGATTGAAAATGTAATTTTACAAGTAATGTAGGGAACCTAGAATAAAATTTTAAACATGATCTCGTAAAAACATTCTTAATTGTTAAGAATGACTGTTTAAAGATTCTTGGACATGATTGAGTAATTATGTTATGTCATGTTGAAATATGGACATGTGGTGTATGACTTATTGATGTAGGATTAAATTGTTTAAGAAATATTTGAAAATGATGGAGAATTCTCTATAACAAGTTGATTGTCTATTATTACCTCTATTAGATTAAGCTAATTGAGTCCATTATATTAGGGGATATATGGTATTTAAGTATGTGAAGAAAATCCTATATTGGAATCCTTAAATCAATTTTGATATGTGGTTGTCTAGTTAAAACCATTTTACCTTGATTGAATTTGAAGCATTTTAGGATAATATGTGTGGTATTTAATGTGTAATTTCATGAAAAGATTTGGATTGTGATGAATCGCTTTCATGTTTCTCTAATGTATTATTAATAGACAATTCTATAATAGTAATTGTATGATGAATGAAATTATTATTTATATAAATGGGAAATTATTATTCTTGATCCATTAAATGGGTTGATCCATTAGTGGCTTTGTGGTAGGATGAACAAATGAATATGATCCATAAAAATTTTGGAACTTTAATAACCTATGGTTTTTAAATAAATGAGATATGCACAATAATAATATCACTTGTGCAGATGGAATTTAGTTCCATTTGTTCTAGATTATATGAAGATCTGATTTTATATGATGATGGAATTGAACATAATTAATTAAGTTCACATAACTGAAATCATGGAAAATGGAGATAATGATCATTTGATTTTTAATCGCAAATAAGGACTACATGATTGTGAAGCTTATGTTAAATTAGAGCAATGGTTATTTACAACAAACCGATGAAAATTCATCAAATTGTTGTCTAAAATCACTGCTCTAATTTAGCATAAGATTCACAATCCTGAAATACTTGCCTATGATTAAAAAAAATAAAATTGTTAAATCCCCATTTGTCATGATTTCAACAGCAGCTATAGTTTTCCAACTACAAAAGTGTTGTACCTAAACATTGAACATATAAATCATTAGTTAAAAATTGAAAGTATGAATCATTTATATAAGATTCAAGTTATCATTTATATGAAATTCAAGTTTATTGTTGAAACCAAGCTCATATATTAAAATACAACCAAGAGGGTTAAAGCCTTCACCAATTTTGTTTTACATCTACACTCAAAATATTTTATATATGTACTCATATATTACATCTTCACTCAAAATTTCAAATATATGCACTCAAAAATTGTCAATACTACAAATCTACACTCAAGGATTAAATCCTGCAGGTCTTAAAACTTTTAACTTTAGATTGCACCTATCAAAACTTACGGCTAGCATATACTGAAATTCAATAAAGAAAGATTCAGGAGTGCAAACTACAAAATATTATATTCTATGAACTAATTTAAAACAACAAATAATTAATGTCTACTTTACATAAAATTTGCAATATGAAAATTACGAAAAGAAGGTACATTAGATAAATAGTGTTGTTCTACATCACATAGTGATCTAAAGGATTCTGGTTTGCAAGGACAGACTCTAACAACAATCACATGGACTTTATATTATTCATAAAATAAAGTAGTTTAAATATTAAAACATGTGTACTAATATATTTTAAAACCATTTCAAAATTGAACATACATTCATGAACATTGTGCAAAATCATATTCTAAGCATTTACCACACAAAGTATGCTATGTAATTACACAAAAAAAGAAGTTAGATCATTCAAAGAAAATATAGAATATGTAAGATCAATGTACATGTATATAATAAAAAAAAAAATCATGAACATGTGAGTTCAATGTACATATATAATCCAAAAATAAATTTCTTGGATGTCCAAAACATCTACATCATATGTATCAACATGAAGATATATGAAATATGGTAGTATGGGAAAACAAAAAAAGACCAATAAAAATCATTCTCTAAATCAAAGTCCACCACTATCATCCACTAGGATCTTCCCTTTTCCTCGAAGAGACCCAACCTGCAACATGTATAAAAGAAAATTATGAATCTCATAAATTATTCAAACAATTTTAAACTAAATTCAAAAAATTCAAATATTAAACTTATAATTATTTTTTTTTAAAAGAATAGTTCAATTATTAATAAAATTATCTCGGTGCCAATGTCCACATCCATCAAAGAACCTATATCCTCACCACCAATTTCCATATGATCTCGTGTTCCCTAAAATTTAAATTTTGTTAATAAATAAAACATTGTGCAAGCAAAATAAACTAAAATTAAGGAATTCATTTAAAACCAAAACAAAAAAACTGAAATCATGAGCTCACAAGAGATGGAAAATCATCAAAAAAGTTGGAATCTAAATGAACCTGGATGGATAATTCACATTAACAATAAGATACATAGATAAATTAAAATTCAGAAAAATCATACAATATATTTCAAGCATAAATATAAATATGTAAATAACAAATATACCTCTCTAAGATGCTTTTCTACATTTTCACTAGTGGAGAGTCGAAAATTATGTTCATTCAACATTCTAGAAAACTGCAACCAATAAACATTTACGTAATGTATTTATTACTATACATCAAAAAATACATAGTGTCATAGATATAATGTAACAAAAAGTTCAATTCAAAATTAATAAAACAATTAAATAGATTGTATGTACATAAACAACAGACCTCTCCTCTACTCGATGTGTCATTGGATAGGACATCCAAAGTTGTATCACGACAAACCTTAGCATAAGACCTAAGATATTCAATTCTCATTCCATCTACCTCATCATTCGCTTTGTAAACAAACTTTTGATGAATAGTATCTCAATCCCTCTCTTGAACCAATCCCACATCAACTCCTACAAATGTTGATGTTAAACCTTCGGCAACAGAATCCCTTATAGTTGTCCCAAGTTGGTATGTGGGCTCCATCTCCGATTTTAATGTTACAGCCCGGGTGGGAAAGATATCTGGGGTGGAGGTCGAAGAGTTGTGGGATATCTAAGAACACCTTTTCGATCATATATTCGCCCCTTCCCAACTCCATAAAGCTCAAAATGAAGATTGGTATAGTCTGGATTCATATTTTAAAAAAATCTGCATAAAAAAATCTGGTGAAATAATTAAGAACCTCATCGTTCCATGGAAACTGACCATAGGCTGCAAGGAACTGATCATATATTAGATGTGCAAGTTCAGGGTGCTTGAAATATTGCACTTTGAACATTTTTCTCTTTAGGCCTTCTTTGGAGTTAAACATTGAATTGGCCTGTTCTTTGGTCACTCTCTCTTTCACAACAACCCACTTGTCCGGACCCATCACTTGTGCCCTTCTCCTCCGCATCAAGTCAACAAAATTGTTCGTAGTTGGTCTGAGATCCTCATATGCCTCAATGAGTTTTTGCAATGATCGTAAAAAAATCTCTAGACTTTGTTTTCTCTCTGGAGGGAGATCCAAACAAGAAAGATCATGTTGCAACTTGTCATAGTGAGATCTACAGCTTTCAAGGGTCGTTTGTTGAACACCAATTTCCCATGGAAGCTCCTCAGGTAAATCAAATGGATAATTTGTTATGGGTGTACAACCCACATCTAGTTCAACATATGGTGTCCTTACTCGACCTATGTCCCTCTGTGTAGAATTACGAACCTCTTCCGAATCTTTCTCTACACCCACATCCGGTTCAGCATCTATCCTCCTTGCTCGAACTTCATGCCTCTGTGTAGAATTATGAGCCTTTTCAAAACCTTGCTCTGCTTCAAATACAAACACAGTTGTGTGTAAACATGTACAAAAATTTTGAACACGCACAAAATTACAATTGATACACGTACTAAAACATAAATGTTCATACCAACAGAAGGTCGAGATCGACGTTCTCCCATGGAAGATATAGGGGAATCATCTGTACTGCTTTGGCCTCACTGATGATTAGATGAATGTGAACTATACAATAAGCTTGAATCCCGAGGTGAATCCGACAACTTTTGATAATAAGTCGAGACACCAATTCCTGATGACCGTGATGACCTCCTATGCTTTTTCCTCAAAGACTCATCTCCTTCCATTTGATATGATATCTACATTTACACAACTATCAACTCATAACATATTCAAATTCTACATGTTTTGATATTTTAACATTCCAAACATTTAACCTAATCTCCTAGAAAAATATATTATGTTATATAAGACAAAATAAAGATTGTAAGTGTTGTTATGATCAATTGTAATTTTGACCATCCAACCATTTGAGGTACAACACCCATGTCAAGGGGAATTTTTTACATTACTTTTATTTCCTGTATTAGTCTAGTTGTGTTAATAAAGTTCAGCCCTATGGTGGGCCAACACTTATCAGCTATTTTACAGTTTGTGAATTGAAAGTGCCTAAGTCAGTGCAAAGAAGAAAGAGGTGCGCCAATTTGGTCTTTCTTCCTTCTCACTTACTAGATTTAATGGGGGTCTAAGTATAATAACATTAAGAATATTAACACTACTAAAATAATTTAATTATATTAGTAGTGTTAATATGATAAGGATCACTTCATTGAAATACCATTAGCTTAGGCCCTTAACAATTGTTCTATCAAGTCTAGTATAATAATACTAAGAATATTATCACTACTAAAATAATTGAATTATATTATATTTTTCTATATGTCTGTTCATGAACTTTGTCGATGAACAAAAGTTTCTATAGGAAAATATCATAAAAAGTGGTCAAAACTCATGCTCGCCTTATCATAAAGGTAATTACACATTAAAAAAAATATAACATAAATGAAGAGCATAATTACATATATATATATACTTTCATGCAATTATCTCAAATATTGGAAAATGACTAGTATCAATCTTTTTATAATGGTTTTATTTAATTCCTTTAATTTAACCTACTTTATTTATTATTAATCCAGACAATCAACATACATGCTGGTAGATGAAATACATTTGAACTACTGCCAAGATGTAAATAGTATGTCCATTGTGGAGGTAAAGGAGATGAACTATGTTCATGAACTGAGCTTTATTTATTATTAATCCAGACAATCAACATACACGCTGGCAGATGAAGTACATTTGAACTACCGCCAGGTTGTAAATAGTATGTCCATTGTGGAGGTAAAGGAGATGAACTATGTTCATCAACAGAGTTCATCTCTATTCATGAACAGAGTTCATGAATAGAGTTCATCTCTGTTCATGAATAGAGTTCATGAACTTTGTTCATCAACAGAGATGAACTATGTTCATGAAGAGAGTTCAAAGACTGGTCCATTTTGAGAATAAAGAACCTAAATAATTGGAGAACTTTGTTGATGCGGGATTGGGAAATTATGCATTTTTTACCAAGGAATGTATTCATGCAGCAAACCTTCCCTAGGGTGATCCTCCTTTAAAAGGATTCTATAGGATGGATTTTTACGGATCATGTACCTTTTTGGGTTAGGTGTTTAAGTGATTTAAGAAAGTCCCACCAGAGAGGTATATCCTCATTATTTTAGGTTGCAAATTAAATGCGCAAACAATGTGGTAGAGTGTTAATCCTTGATAAAAGCTTTACAGTTGATCCAATCTATAGACACACTACCAGTCACACATAATAATCAACTAGAGAGATCTTACCCAAGTAGCAATCCAATATATCTATCCATAAGTATATTTGGAACTTTTGAAAAATAAAACTTTTACATATAAAGGTTTAGGTTTTAAAACTTTCTTGCTTATAACAAAAGGTTGGATAAAGTATAAAGGGTTGGGTTAGGGCTAAAGCTTTGAGTTCAGACACTGCGTTGGTTCAATATCTATATAAATGAATGATCAAATTCATCAAAATATCCTATGGTCACCCACACGGAACAAAGGGAAGGCAAGTTCATGAACAAAGTTCATCTTTGTTCATGAACAAAGTTCGTCTTTGTTCATGAACAAAATTCATGAACTCTATTCCGCGAGAGCAGTCTATGTAATTTTCAAGTTAATGGTATAGTGTAGACCTTAAAAACTATTGGGGCATTAATTTCCTAAGGTTTTTTAAGTGAACTATAATGATCAGGATGAAAGGATTCCAACCATCTTCCTTTTTTTGGTATCTCCAAATATACTATTTTGGCCATGAAAAGTTATATTTCTATCAAAATGCAATCATTCCCGTATTATTCTGTAAATCATTTATTTCTCCATTCTATCTCTAGTTACCGAAATGACAAGTTTTAGTGCATTATAAAAACAATTATTGACAATTACCTATGATTTTAAGAATATCCAGTTTACTAAAAACCCGTAGGAATCATAGCATCTGAATATCTAAACTCTTTTCATGAACAGAGTTCCCGAACTCTGTTCATGAACAGAGTTCCCGAACTCTGTTCATGAACAGAGTTCCTGAAATATGTTCATGAGCAGAGTTCATGAACTCTGTTCATAAGATATAGTACTAATAAACATCTATAGGTTAATAAAGAGATGGATAAATTTGAGCATAATTCAATTTTGCTTTATTTATTTATATTCTTCATAAAACCAGTGATTCGACCAACATTAGTGGCATACCCGAAATGGGATGTACTAACCTAATCAGCGAAGCTGAATGCCAAAGTCGAACGCCAAAGGACCGAAGCTGAACATCGAATGCCAAAGGACCGAAGCCGAATGTTGAACTCCAAAGGACCGAATCCCAACGACAAAGCCGAACACCAAAGAATCAAAGTCAATTTTCTCGCCAACAACCAAAACGATGATTAGCATATCAAAAAAGAAAAGAAAAAACTAAAATGAGAAATGGACGCCGATTACCTACAAAATCGACGATGTTGAACTCCACGCCGAACGCCAACCTGCAAAATAGACGCTGTCGAACTTCGCTCTCCACGTCAAGAAGGTGGCAAAACACGCGATGGCAGAACACAGAGTGGCGGATCTCCATGCCGAAGGCAGCTGTAGGAGGAAGAAAGGTGACGTCACGGTCAAGAAACAGGTGGGGTCCAACAACAGGAAAGGACAAGGTCCACCTGTAGACGGGTCCAAGTCCAAGCAGGGTCAACAGGTGGGGTCCAGCTGCAGGAAGAAAAAATGAAAAAAGATGGTCGCATCCGAGATTATATGCAGAAAAATTATTCAACTGAATAATAATTCGGCCAAATAGACAAAAAAAACATCGAAAATTTTTTTCGGACGACACTGCCTCGCACGCAGTTCTAGGTCTCCGTTATTTTTAACAGTGAACCGTTAATAGTTATTCCGCAGAATAAACTATAGGTTATTCAACTGAATAACCATATTTATTTGGCCGAATAAAATAAATCATTCGGCCAAATAAATATGGTTATTCGGCCAAATAGCTTCCGCTATGTTTCTCGGGCACCCGATTCTCACGAAATAGACACCCATCTTCATGGATTCACCCATTTGGATGAAAAATATATCATATTTAACCAAACACTATGATAATACAATAATGGTTAGATATTTGTATTAAAAAAAATTATATTTAACCAAACATTATGATAATACAAAAATGATAGATATTGATCACAAACCATCAATAAAAGGAATGTTTTATGAGATCCTATTCTAATCAAGTTTATATGTTCCTAGTAGATATATTGCCTTACACATTAAGAAAATAATAAAAACACTCTACGGAAATAAAAACATAAGACACTTATTTTTTCCCAAAAGGTATTTTAATAGTTAATCCAACTTGGAAATCCATATCTTTTTCCCTTGCTTGCTTGTCTTCTTCCAATTGGTGCACTAGCATAATGCCTTCCACTGAGACCTTCACGGCCCAAGGACTCCTACTCAACATAACATCCATACTCACTCATTTATGTTTTTCAGGATGAATCCCATGCAATCGCCATAAACGAAGTGGGAGTAGATAATATAATTTCACATGACAAACCAAGGTGTACCACAAGTTAAGAAAATAGGGACTTCAGAGAACCAATTTAGGATTCTTGCTCAAGATATTTCCATAAAGTGATAATCATAAATATACTAAATTCATACTCAACTTCCTTTAACACCAATAATTGTAAAGCACTCTCCATGGAATAATCATCTCAACTTTTATTCTCTACCATCTATTTACTTTCCCATTTGTCATGGTATTGAGTCCATTTAAAATAGTAATTGATGATGCTACAGTGAGCCTCTGCCACATCCTTCTCACATATTTGTAAATTCCTTTGGATTTTCTTTAATTTACTTAAGACACGACATTTATTCTTACAATGGAAGTGTCTTATTCTAACTCTTAGATTCGACCCTAAAAATCCAACAACATTAAAGCATTGGAAACAACAAAGCCACTTCAAAGACAATAGACACAAAGTGATGCCATCCGAAACAAACTAACAAATAAAGAGCCACAAGGGAGATCCCCTAAGAACTAAGAGAGTACTCCAATACCAATAGACACAATAATACAAACCCAAAGATAATCCCAATAGCTAAAAAGTAATGCCCAAAAACACCAAGGAGGGTCACCAAATACTATCCAAGTTAGAGTTATAGGTCGCTCCCTAGATAGCTCGCCCAATGTCAATGGTCCACGTGCTAAACATTGGGATAGAAGAAATAACCATGGAACCTTCTAGAACCAACATAATATCAAACCCACACATGAAATGTCGTCCATCCACCAAATCTTTCATAAGCTCGCACAACATCACTATGGGGAGTAGTAATGAGGGAAGAGGTTGGGCAATTGCTCGTCTCACTGAGACTTTATTACCACGCTTATGTTTTTCATTGAAAACATCATTCGTATATACCTTTATAACTAAGATAAAGGAACACTATATGAGTATCCCATTTATTTTTGAATATCTTCTATTTAAAAATGAGTCAAATTTGAATTGTGAAACAACTTCAATATTTAATTTTCTCAAAATTTAATAACATAAAATAGAGGCAACATATTGCAAGAAATCAATTATCCTTTGGATGAAACATTACAAAAAAATAATATATTAATAACCCAAAGGCCAAAAAAAATCGCCAACATTATCAAAGATATCACATCTTTAATTTTTAATAAAATTAAATATGTATAAACTATTATGACCTCATCCCATTATTGATAAGTCATAGATGAACAAACTTTGTTTATTTTCATCCATCAAAATCATAATAACTCACACCAACCACCCCTACAAAACTAGTAAGAAAATGGCCAAATGCTTTGAGCTACTAAGGAGATAAATTCCAATTCTTTTAATTTTACATAGTTATGCATAGAGGACTTTAAGTTTGATGAACGCAAGGATCCCTATGTTTGATTGTGTATGGAGGACTTTAAGTTTGATGAACGCAAGGAAACTTTTAGAAGGTAAGTAAATTGATTTTAATTCTATATTTTATTGGTTGACTTGTGGAGGTATCCGGCAAAATAGTAAAGCTAATGGAGCTCGGCATATTGATATGTTTCATGGCATTAAACTCCTCGAAAAGAAAATATAGCGCAACTCTAGAAAAAAAAAATCGAAAAAATCTGTAATGTTAAAATAAAATGAAAATTTTAAAAAATATATATACACTATCCTTTTGTCATAAATAACGAAGTACCAGTCCGGGATAAGAAATACGTTTATTCTTTTGAATTAATTTGACAGGAAAGATTACTTATCTCTCACCAACCTTGGTCTGAAAAAAACATTGAAGTGATACCATTTTTTGTCAAATGCATTGAATGAATTTTGTCTACTAACATTGAAGTGATACAGTGATTTTCGTTTAAATTTAGGGAATCTTAAAAGCTTTATAAACTTTACATTATATTTAGGCAAAATCCAAATCTATTAAGACTTAGGGAATCTTAACAACTTTAAAGATTTTACAGGCAAAATTTAAATCTATTTAGTAGTTAAATGTCTGGTTTGAACAAATTTTAGGTAGATATAAATGCAAAATCTATCTGATCTTTTAGATTTGTAATTTCAAAATTGAAAAGTTGAAATTTTTGTAATTTAAATATTTTACGTCAACTTTTTTGGAGTATATTTTTTATTTTATTTAGTTTAGAGTTCGGAAATAGACTACTCCATTAAAATTAGTGTGTTATTTATAAAATTGATTTTAATTCTATATTTATAAAATGTAAAAAGGGTCAAATTCCTGTAAACTTTTATTTAAATTTTGCATTTTACAAACATTATGTACATATGAATTCTTTATATGTAAATCCATAGTTTAACGATAGGATGGCTCAACCCAGAACATAGAATTACATTTTTTTATATTAGGCTGTAAAAAGTGCTTCTCGGAACAATAACATTCACATTTCATACAATAAAAATGTAAAAATTTGTGAAGTTTAGACATAAATACAAAATCTGTAAACACTTATAAAAGCTAAAAAAGATGAAGCAGTTTATTATTTACATGATGACATTGACAACTCATAGTAAGTATGTGGAGCAGTTGATTTTGTTGACTAAGTGCATTGTTAACTATTCACAATCCTTACAATCTTACATAGATTGTCTAACTGCAGAATCCTTACTAACTCTAAGCTGGCAATGCTTTGTCTTCAGCTTCTGTGGGGTTCCTAATCTTTATAAACTTCATTGAATTGTTTCAATATAGCTATTCAAATAATGTCTGATAGAATAAGAATTCGGTAACATCTGGTAAGCCCATCTTGTTGTCAGCTGGAGAGCTTATAGAATCACTAGAAGAAGCTCTACAATGTTCTAATTATTCGATTTCTTCAAAACCTTCCCTGTGTTACTTCAAAACCTCCGAGCGCATTTATCGGTACAGTATCTTGCTTTATGGAATTTAATGGAGTACAGTAATGGTACTGGTATTGGCAGTGCTCATTGAAATCTTCTTTCCCGCATAGGAATGAGTGACTTATATTCCTTCGATTTTGTCAATTAGTGGTATACAGAGTATATTTCTATATGAATGTGGCGACCTGGTTTTAGTCCTAATTGTGTCTTTTCATGATTGCAAATGCTCCTATAACTGGGTCTGGTTTCATGAGAATACAAGTGTATTCAGCTATGGGATTTGGATATTGATTTGGTTTTACTTCTATTACCACCCTCTTCTCAAAGCAGATGATCATGTTCAACAGTTTGAAGGATCAAATAGTCTGGAGCAAGTAATTTACACAGTGAACTGTTAAATTCAGCTATAGCTTTAGCAATGATTTTATTCAATAATTGTGATACTCAATATAGAAGATGCATACAATATTGTTCATGCATCTCTCTCATGTCTATTGGTATTTTCTCTGGAGGTTTAGTGTTTAGTTCTTGAGATTTGTAAACTCAACTTATTTCTTTATACTCTCTGTTTTTATGCAGTAAATAGCAATAACACAAGCATTCGGGACTGCAGTCTGATTGACTTATAATGCCTGGTCTCAAGAACACGAACAATAATACTACCAGAGCTTCGAAGAAGGTGAAAAATGGCCTTCTTACAAGGAAGATCAGAGTGATCTGCAATGATCCAGATGCCACAGACCTCTCAAGCGACGATGAATTGAAGCCTGCGACTCACAAGAGATCGATTAACGAGATTCACATACCATTAATTTCTTCAGCCGGCAGAATGATTCGGCGCAAACCCAAATCCAAATCCAAATCCAAATCCAAGAGAAAATCGAAAATGGCCAGCAAGAAAAACAGAGCCTTGTGCAACTCAGGCTCCATTAAAGTAAGTTCTGCAAAGAACTGTAAATACCGCGGAGTGAGACAAAGAAAATGGGGAAAATGGGCTGCAGAGATCAGAGATCCCTCCAGAGGAGTCAAGCTGTGGCTTGGGACGTATGACACAGCAGAAGCAGCTGCAGTGGCTTATGATAATGCAGCAAGAAAGTTCAGAGGACCATTAGCGTTCACCAACTTCGCTTATCCAATTCAAGCAACAACGGCTCCATCATCAGCTGAATGTGCTTCTGTATCTTGCTTCTCCGAAGAAAATTCATACAGAGATTGTTGCAGTGTGTCTTTTTCAATTTCTGTAGAGGAAGTGGGTACAGCAGATTTGTTATGCCCGCCGTCGATTAACAATGCAAGATTTGATGATGATTGTTATTTTATGGAAGAATTTGGACACAGTTTTGAAATGGGTGATTGTGGGATGTCTCTATTAACAGAGTTGGATGTGGATTCTCTGGATCTGCCCTCATATCATGAAATGGGTGATTACTCCGATGTAGTGATGTATGTATGAGATTGTTCCTGGCTCCCATTGTTTGTCCGTTTTTCGTTGGGTTTGCTGTTTCCATTAAGATATTGATTCATCGAATCTGTTTCGGAATTTTCAGAGTTTGGATGGAGAATGTCAGTTATGGATACTGAAGGAGAAGCTTCCAAGAGGATTATTTATGGTTAGAATAATGAATTAAAGATTCAGCTAATTAGATGTTTGTTATAAAAAAATATGTTTATCTTTGTTATAAAAATTTATGTTTAACGGTATAAAATTTGAACGGAAAGCAATATTAAGTTGATTAGATGTTTGTTATAAAAATAATTCTGTTTAACGATAAATTGTGTCGTAAGATTTATTTTACATCATTTTTCCAAGTGGAATAATAAATTAAATATTAAGTTTGATGTGTTATAAAAAAAAAATTGTTTAATAATATAAAATTTGACTTTGAAGATAAATGATGTGTACCATTTTTTTATTTTTTTTTCTATGGAAAAAAATCATATTCTTTGTATTCATAAGTGAAAACAGAATACATTCCTGAGGTGCTTTATGTACATTTTAAAGTTAAACTTCAAAAACTTCCTCATTACCTTACGAAAGGATATTTACAAAATTTGCATAAAAAAACATAATAATTCTTAGAGCAGAAAATTTGAGTCTTGATCAAACTTCAGCCCAAAAGTCAAGGATCTTCCTTTTTTGTTCCTGGAATCCGTTATGCTTAGCTGTGACTAAACATACACCAGCTTCTATAAGCAGACCTTCTTTGGATAGGGCATCTGCTTCCACATTTTATTCCCTAAAAACATAGTTGTAATCAATTTTCCTAAAAGACGAAACTATCAAGTCCAGATTTTGTGCAATGTTATGTAAGTGAAGATTTCTGATGCAATGTTATTTCCTCAAGAGGATTGGATTAATCATGTATCAATTCATGATAGTACTAGAGGTCCTACATAGTATGCACAATTTAATTTGTATTTAGTTTTGAGATGGTATGCATCAGTTAAATCTCATGTTATTAAACAGGGTAATTTATAGGTGATCGACAAGAGGTCACTCTGAGCCATGGAAATACATATAATAAAAAATGGTCTCGACATCTTGAGAATCATAACATTAATCATGTGAACATCCAATGGGAACTTTGTAACCAATGATCTAATACCTAGGTATATGTAGAGAATATGCATGATAATTTTCATTCTTTTTTTGTCTTGCCATAACTATGAGATGAAGTTTCTTGAAGTGTGGGTGTATGTATTGCTTGACATTTCCATTACCTTTTAAATCAATTACTAGTCAATGTTATTATTTTTTATTTCAATCGAACCATTGGTGCCATAAGGTTGGTTGAGCTAGATATACTCATGATACTTATAAACTATTTTATAATGTGACGATTATGAAAATGTGCTCAATGATGTGAGGTCCTAACTAGACATATATGTGTATTAAATATTTGGTATAGTTATGCATGCTATTTTTGTATATTACCAAAAAATACATGACTAAGACTATTCATGCTTTAATTTTATTACTGACCTGCAAGACCCCAATCTAGGGGGAATTGATTACTTTAGATAAGTATGTCATGTTTATGAGTTAGATGTTTATAATCCTAGTGAGGATGATGATGATATGTTGCATGCATGTATTATGAACTAAATTGCATATTTAGACTCCACAAGAGTCTATAAGTGGAAAACGAGACTCTAAATTGATACAGAATGGGATACCCATACTTATTATCAATTTTTTATATTAAAGATATAACAATTGCTGTGCTAAATGGATAGTATTTTTGTGTCATGTTCGGAAGCAAGATAATTTTCCAAATTGGTTATCATATAGACATGATCCATTGTTAGGATGGATGGGTGAAAGGGAAATAATTTGAGTGGGGTATTACTGCATGGGACCTTCTAAGGGCATAGCATATCAATGTATGTGGAGAGGTGAAGTGAGCCATTGCATATCCTACATTGTTCTTGTTATGTTGGAATAATAGGCTATGTAGGTTCATCACACCTCTACACCTTCTAGAGATTGTTAATTCATAGTCAACTCGAAGAGTCAACTTAGTAGTCAATTGAGTGGTCAAGTAAGATACCGATTGGATGATCGACTAGAAGAGCAATTCAAACATAATAATTGAATGGTGTGCATAACTATGTCGAATTAAGTAGTTTATGATGTCCCCTTACCAATATATGCAAACCTTGTCTTCCTCACTTCAAGGGAGTTGGTTACAACTTGAATATATATAAGATGGCCCTATGGGTTGATCTCTGACATGGTGGTGTTCAATAGGTGTGAAATGTATTGTGTATGGAAATATTTTGGTTTCTTACACTGCTATGTATGTTGAACTATACTGAATTGTTATTAAGTGTTGTAATAGTGTCTTGAGACACCACCACTCTCTTGGAATACTAACTCTCTAGTCTACCAAATCCTTTTATTCTGTAAAATGGGATCAAAGCTAGTAGTTTGAGATCTATCCTATTGTCTACAAGTCTCGTGGAGGTTGTCAATTGTATGTGTTCCTGACAAGTCAAATATGTCTAGTAATTGACTTAGAGTTTTGAATTGTAGACTAAATCTAGGATTAGATGTGTCAATTGTCATCATGAGTTCTAGCCCGAAGCGTATGTTCTAAATAGATAGAATTATGAAATTTGGGCACAGAACATGGAAACATTATTGAAGAGTAAAGCATTGTGGTAGTATACAAAATATGTAGTTCCATATCCAAGGGATTACCAGTATAAGTTTGTTATCAATGGGAAAAGGGTTGAGTATGTATGAGTCATAATGACCTACATCTCTAGAGAGATTTCATTTCATACAAGAATGATCAACTACCTAATGTTGTCTGGAAGAAGCCGAAGTATATTTTTGATAAAAATAGCATAAGGTTGGTTATGCAGATTGAGAACATGGATAATTTTAGGGGTGATTTATAGCCCATGTGCGAAATTATTAGGGCCACACAAAAATCCTGGGTGAATTTTTAAAATGCAAAATAGTTTTTGAAATTTAACAAATTGGCCCACTATTTATTAATCCCACAATGGTGAAAAATCGGATAGCCAACCCCATGAGAGAGGGAAAAAATAATTTAGCCCCATGAAAGATGGTCGAAATGGTGATTTCACCCCCATAATCCCCATAATGGAGGCCAAGGGTATTTGTTTCGCCGTAATTTTTAATTCATGGAGGTGTGAGCAATTAGTTTGCCCCCGTTTTTCATTAATGTAGGTGATTACCAGTTTTTTCTCCCTTGATTTATGGACCATGGGGAAACAAGTAGTTACTTCACCCTATATTCGAGGTTGTGGGTTGAATTCGTCCATAAAAAATCACATTTATACTTTGTTGGGCAAAATCATCTGTGGAATTTAATTAATGGTGGTTTCAATGGTGTTTTTTGACCTCGGCATTTCGTGGTAAATGACAAATTCAAGGCTTTTAGCTCCCAAATTTGTTAGTTGAATATTTTTTAAATTAAAAAATGTTCTATATAGGGGAAAAACATGCAACAATCTAGTAAAATGGGGATGATTGTTTCCTATATAATGGTGCAAGAGTCAGCAATTCATCCCATAAAAACCCACATGAAGAATCATCATATCTTTGCATGAAGCTTGATTTCGGTTACAATTTGATAGTGGCTAAGTGGAAAGCAATTCAACAATGGCTGAGTGGAAAGCATCTGTATTTGTTCAAGGTTCTCTAGGGTTTGCAGTCTTTACAGAGGTTAGTTTCCATAGAAAATTTGTTTCCTCCAACACTTAGAAGCTAAATCTTGGAAAATTTTCTAACATTTTTGTTGTGCATGTTGCTTAGATATCCTATTCAAAAAGGTATATCCTATGGTTAGATATACCTATTCAACAAGGAATATCCTATTGTTAGATATACCTATTCAACAAGGTATATCCTATGGTTAGATATACATATTCAACAAGGTATATCTCGGGGTTTGCAGTCTTTTGAGGAAATGAGACCATGGTTAGATATCCTATTCAACAAGGTATATCCTGACAGGAAGAGGCGGGCACTTACTTTAACCCATGAATTAGGGTGGGCATTTTACTAAGGCCACTTAGGCAGTTTTACTACCTCTGGTGCAAAACATCCTGAAACCCTGTTTTGGCAGGCCTTTAACTTTGCCATCAAACACCCTCTTTGAGAGCTGAGACCATGGTAAAATAGCCTCTTCAACAAGAAACAACATGATAGTTTCAGATAATTTTTACCATTCACCTATGAGGTATGGCATGCATTTCCCCAAGGCTACTTGGACCCATTTTCAAACACAGTCATTTTTCAGAATGTCTAAAATTGCTTGAACCCTTGTCTTGGCAGATCTATAACTTTGTCTTAAAGCACTCTTTTGAAGAACTGAGACAATGGTTAGATAGAATATTCAACAAGCTATAGCCTGATATGATGGTGTGCGAATTTTTACCAAACCATGAATTATGGAAAGCATTTTACCAAGGCCACCTGGACCAGTTTTCCAACAATTAGCCATTTTCAAAAACTTCTCCAAAGTTTATCCTGAAACCCTATTTTGGAAGACTTGTAAATTTCTCCTCAGACATGATTATGGAGAACTGAGACCATGACTAGATAGCCACTTCAAAAATCTATAGCCTGATATGATGGTGAGTGCATTTTTCTCAAACCATGAATTATGGCGGGCATTCTCTTAGACCAGTTTTGACTACTTTTTCCATAGTCAATTTCCAAAGTCTCACAAACTTGCCAAACTTTTCAAGAATGATGTCAGATTGCAACACTGACTTAATGATTGCACCAGAACACCATCATGTGTCTTTCTATCTTCATCACACGTGACACATCATCATACATGCCACATCATCACTTGTAGGTCCATTTTGGAAACTAGGGTTTTGCTCGGTAAGGGAGTGTGCAATTTTTGCACATGGGGGTCAACTTTGCAAAATCATCAACCGGGGACTTATGGCTAGTGTTCCCAGTTGGAACCTTTCTAGACACACTTGCGGGACTCCCCGGAGCCCGGTTTTATTGCACGGTTGGAATTCTATGGCCCTGGTAGGTATCCAACAGGTGTCCCTGAAGGCCTTTTGGATGCGAGATGGAACGAGCCATAGAATGATGACCGTTGCTCGGATTGAAAAATCGTCGACTCCATTGGATTCAAGACATCAGGATAGTGCTAGGGGCTCCCCTCTCCTCTGGTCCCATGGTCCAGGTGTCACTTGTAGGTCCATTTTTGAAACTAGGGTTTTTCTCGGTAAGGCATTGTGCAATTTTTGCACATGGGGGTCAACTTTGCAAAATCATCGACCGGGGACTTATGGCTAGCGTTCCCAGCTGGAGCCTTCCTAGACACACTTGCGGGACTCCCTGGATCCCGGTTTTGTTGCACAGTTGGAATTCTATGGCCTCGGTAGGTATCCAACAGGTGTCCCTAAAGGCCTTTTGGATGCGAGATGGAACGAGCCATAAAATGATGTTATTGCCACCATGACTAGGTTATTTGTGAACCAATAATGGGTCTCGAGCTGTACCAAGTGTAAGTAAGGAAAACAAGGGGCACATTCCCTAAGTGACACTTCTTAGGCTCAATCCCCATGAAAAATATCTAGAATCCACAAAGCATTCTCATTCTTGGGGATTCTTTAATGGGTATTGGGTCTTCAATAGCATGGATGGGACTTGAGCCGTTTACAATAGTTTAGATGGTGATGGTGACAACGTGGGTAGGAAGAGAATGATTGTGATGTTCATGGTGGCATGGTGATGGTGACAACGACCATGGGGATAGTGATAATGAGCATGGAGATGATGATGGTGATAGTGAGCATGAAAATGGGTATTAGGATGTAGATATTATGGTTTACTTAGATGGGAGAAAAAAACAAAGAAAACAAATCCATGACGAAACTTGTGCAATTTATCAAGTTCTACCAAGTCTATGCAATTTATCAATCTATCAAACTATCAATGTCTGGCTGCAGTAGTCAAAATATCAATGTCAATAATCAATGAGACCACGAAACAAAATCATAGCATACATGTACACCACATACCTATAACATAGTACACAATAAAACATGCAAACCACATACCAGATTACCTACCTATGGTCATTCAACTAGACCATCAGGATCACCTTGAATACCAAGGGTTTCCCTTAACCTCTCATGCTCAGAGTAAGGCAATAAGTATCATGCCTCTGATGAGTTATTCCTTGGCATTGTTTGCAGCTGGAGGTTTGTGCCAATAACTAACTTTGTATAATGGTATACAATCTCACCTGGTCTATAATATTCATATGTATACCCTTTTCTATTTGCTGAGTGGGAAACCTAGTTCAAATATTATCCCTTTATAACCATCGACCCAATCGGAAAATCATTGGCCTCAAAGTCTCGTAATGGGACATTTAGGGTTTGCTTCCCCTCTAAGCAACGTGTCATCCAATAGTCAGTGCGCCATGCATTGCGTCTCGCAGAAACCACTGCATATATGTGCCCATCCTAGAGAAAATATAGTTCCATTTTCCCTATCATTGTGCTCTTGGTGGGATATTTGTATCTTTAAAATATTTTATATAATTAATGTGGATTCTAGGGTTTTGACGATGGTCGATGAAGAAAAAAAGGTCATTATGATCAAGATTATTCTTCTAGGGCTCATAAAATTTGGCCTTTGCATGAGATATGGGGATGATTAGAATTTTTTAGACAAAATAGATGGGATCTACGAAGGATATTTGATATACAAGTTGGATGTGGGCACTTATAGGAGTTTTTTCATACTGGGGGAGGATATTGGGGTCTCAACCATGGTCAAATGGGGAAAGAAGAGCCATATGACATAATTTAATATTTCATAGTTGATGGGACAAAAGGAATTATTGAACCATTACAAACATCCTTTAAAGGGGAAATTTAACCACCAAGTGGGGTACATACACAATTAGGAGTTTTTGTTCACTAGGGATGGGTCTCAAGGCCTTATTGATGGTAATATGCAAGGCTTTAGGAGGTTTCCTGTTAGAAAAATAGGATCGCAGAGCAATAACAATAAACAGAAATGCAAATATAATCACACAAACACATTGCAAGAGAGACATCAATATATCGTGGTTCACCCAAGATGGGCTACGTCCACACTCAAATTTGCCGGTCCTTCTTATTATACCGTCTAGCAAAGTGAAGGGATACAACCTGCAGCACAACCGCTGCACTTCCTCTTCACTATCTCATAGTCTCTCTTCCTGATATCAGATATCTTTACAATGCATAATAACTAATACATAACCCCTAGCCGTGTTACAATGTCTTTCTTTTATAAGGGAAATACAATGGGAAAATACCACGGGCTACGCAAAACCATGGGCCCGAAAATTGTTGGCGACGGCGCTGCCCCCGCACCCCCGTGACTCGGGGGCATTGCCCCTGAACCCCAAAGGTTGGGGAATGAGTGTACAGTCCTCTGGGGTGCATGACTAAGACAATATCATCTATGAGGCTAGAATATCAGGCTCCACAACCAACAATCTCCCACTTGGAGACTAATCACAACAACTCCACCGCTGCTGCACTTGGACTTCGCAAATTTCTCCTCTTCACCTTCCTGCTAGAAGGCCAACTAAAACCGAGCAAGAACTCAGTTTCTCTCTGGTCACTACCTTTGTGAACATGTCTTCGGGATTCTGGCTACTATGTATCTTTTCCAGCGTCAACAGTTCATCTTCCAGAACAGAGCGTATGAAATGGTACTTGAGTTGTATTTGTTTAGTTCTGGAATGGAATACTGAGTTATTTGCAAGATGAATGGCACTCTGGTTGTTACTATACAACCTGCTATCCTTCTGCTTCTTACCCAACTCCTCCATAAACCTCTGCAACCAAATCATCTCTTTACTAGCCTCTGTAACAACAACATACTCTGCTTCTGTTATTGAAAGTGCAACAACCTTCTACAGTTTCAAAATCCAACTTACTGTTGTTCCACCTATAGTAAACACATACCCCGTGGTGCTCCTCCTGCTATCCTTATTACCCACCATATCTGCATCAACATATCCCTATAAAACAGTGTCTGAACCTCCAAAACACAATGCCTGAGTGGTAGTACCTCTCAAATACCTGAGAATCCACTGTACTGCCTTCCAATGTTCTTTACCTGGATTGTTCTTATATCTGCTCACAAATCCCAATGCTTGTTCAATATCTAGTCTTGTGCACACCATGGCATACATCAAGCTAACAACTGCTGATTGATAGGGAATATTGGACATGTAATATGTCTCTTCTTGTGTCTTGGGACACATTTCCTTACTTAGACTGAAATGGATGGCCAAAGGTGTATTAATTGGTTTTGCATTCTGCATTCTGAACCTCTCCAACACCTTTTGTATGTACTCACTCTGAGATAATGTCAATTTGTGATTTTTTTTGTCTCTCGTTATTCTCATACCAAGGATTTGCTTTGCAGCACTCAAATCCTTCATCGCAAATGAATTAGCTAGCTTCCTTTTGAATACATTTATATCCTACATGTTAGACCCTGCAATAAGCATGTCATCCACATACAATATGAAGATAATATATCTTTCATTATCTAGCTTCTTGAAATAAACACAGTGGTCAGAATGACATCTACTATAACCTTGTTCTATCATAAACCTGTCAAATTTTAGATACCACTGCCTTGGAGCTTGCTTCAAGCCATACAAGCTATTTTTCAACCTACACACCAAATTCTCCTTCCCTTTGACCTCATACCCTTGTGGTTGCTGCATATATATCTCTTCCTCCAAATCCCCATGGAGAAAGGTTGTTTTTACATTTAATTGTTCAAGATGGAAATATTCTACCGCCACTAGACTTAAAATAGTCCTAATTGAAGTCATCTTAACAACAGGAGAAAATATTTCATCAAAATCTATACCTCTCTTCTGTGCAAACCCCTTTACAACAAGTTTGTACTTGTACTGCTTCTTACCTCCTTCTTCTTCCTCCAACCTATAAATCCATTTGTTCTACAAGGCTCTTTTACCATTGATCCTTTAGTGATCTTCCACCGCATTTCTCCAAACATAGATAGACAGTCGCCATCTCCCAACTGCCCTGTTGAGGTCAGATTTCTCTTCATAGTAGGAATATGCCTAACATCTTTCAACATCCAATCAGTTCCATTCTTAAATTTTATCCATACCTTACACATTCAGACAATTTTACATGGCTCATCATCACCCAATAAAATATGCCCAAAATTGCCTGGAACATAATCATGAAAATATTTCCTATGGGGTGTAGCATGACATGAAGCCCCTGAATCAACTACCCAATAATCACTTGTATTATCTAATGCAAGAATCAAAGCATCTTGTAACACATCACCTACTACATTTGCTTCCTCGGTAGTTTCCTGTTGTCCATCTCCTTTCTTCTTTAGAGATCTGCAGTCTTTCTTCAGATGTCCTTTCTTTCCATAGTTCTAACACTTTATCTTTCCCAGTCTGGACTTGGATCTGCTCATTTTAGACTTGCCACGATTACCTTGGCTCTTTCCTCTCTCCTTTTGTCTTCCTCTGCTCTCCATGGTCAACGCATTACCTGATGTCTCACCTGTGCTTTTTCTTCGCATTTCCTTGATAAGAATAACACCAATAACATCATTAAATTTCAAGGTGTTTGAACCAGAGACAGAGTTGCTTACAGCCATGAGCAAGCTATTCTAGCTTTCTGGCAATGAACACAAGATTAGAAGAGCCCTAACCTCATCATCGAAGTTCACATTTACATAACATAGTTGATTTGTAATCGTATTAAATTCATTTAAACGATCAGTAACAGATCCACCTTCAGACATCTTCATATTAAATAAATGATTCATTAGAAATACCTTGTTGGAGGCCAAGGGTTTTTCATACAGCTTACCCAGTGCACTCATCAAACCCTCTGTTATCATTTCTTTTGAGATATTGAAAGCCATTGATGAATCCAAGGACAGTTGTATTGTTCCCAGTACCTTTCTGTCAAGAACCTCCCATTCTTCATCCTTCATAGCCACCAACTGCTTTTCTCTTCCTCCCAACAGCAAGAATAGATCCTTCTGGTACAGATAATCCTCCATTTGCATTTTCCATAACTGGAAGTTTTGGACATTAAAAATCTCGACCTTAAACTTTCCTTCTTCTGCCATTGCTCCCACTCGAACCAGAAACCCTAGCTTCCTGCGGGTTTAACTACCAAATAGATCTTTTGCTCTGATACCAATTGTTAGAGAAACAGGATTGCAAAGCAATAACAATAAATAGAAATGCAAATATAATCACACAAACACATTACAAGAGAGACACCAATATATCGTGGTTCACCCAAGATGGGCTACGTCCACACTGGAATTTGCCAGTCCTTCTTATTATACCGTCCATCAGAGTGAAGGGATACAACCTGCAGCACAACTGCTGCACTTCCTCTTCACTGTCTCACAGTATCTCTTCCTAATCTCATAGATCTTTACAATGCATAATACCTAATACATCAACCCTAGTCGTAATACAATGTCTTTCTTTTATAAGAGAAATACAATGGGAAAATATCACGGGTTACCCAAAACCATGGGCTTGAAAACTGTTGAAGTTGCCCCTGAAACCCAAAGGTTGGGGAATGAGTGTACATTCCTCTGGGGTGCACGGCTAAGACAATATCATTATGAGATTGGAAGATCAGGCTCCACAACCAACATTTCCCATAGTAGATGGTTCTTGATACACTACCCATGGTACAAGGATAAAAACTAATATCTTAGGGACTAAAAGTATGTTTTTATGGTTTATGGACCATGCATATGGTTCAAAAGCACCACACAAACCCTATAAATGGAATCTTAATCCCACAAGTATAATATGGACACCATCTAGTGGAGAAATCATTGTAATGGTTCCCATATGACAATGGTCAAGGCCTTGATATACATCCTTGGTGAATAAAATATCCAAATGGAATAGGTATCCCAATTGGTGGTTAAAGTTCCCCTCTACATTACATGTGTAGTGGTTGAAGGAATCATTTGTCCCATGAGACCTAGAAGCTTAATTTAGGTCATATAACCTTTTTCTCCACACTCGACCATAGCAAAGATCCCAAGATTTGTCACCAGTACACAAAATCTATTATAGGAACTCATATCACATAGGCCCTTTATTCCTCCTCTTACCGTATATTCAAGACCTCAATTAACATCCCATCCAAAGGGCCCCCATATTGCTTCAAGTAATTATTCATGGATCATGCCAGCCAATAGTTGGTGCGCCAATAGTTTTCATAAAAGGATGGAAACTTGAATTGGAGTGGTTGGTGTAAAACATCAATGTATTTTAATAGTAACTTAATCATAACTCAAACATCAAATAAATGATATAAGATAACGATATCAAATAAACTATCTAACATGAATAACACTAGACATGCATGAATAAACAATCACATGACTATACTATGTACCTCAATCAATTAGTCCTTCTGGATGCTCTCGGTTTTTTATTGTCTCAAACAACCTCTCGTGCTCTGCATGAGGTAGTAAGTAGCGTACCTTGTTTGATGTATTCATTGACATTGTTTGTAGTTGGATGTTTGTACCAACCATCAAGTGCGTAAAGTTATACACCCGTGAACCTGGTCTATAATCCATGTATGTGTAGCCATTGCTCTTTGGTCCCTTTCCATCTACTGTAAGATATTCCCCCTGAAAAACCATCGAGCCAGTTGGAAAGGTAATTCCTTCACTATCGGTTAATGATGCAAGGAGGGTTTGCTTCCCCTAGATGCATCATTCCAACCAATAATTCGTCCCAATTGCACTGTCTGTCGAGGCGACAACTACATGGATGTGTCCTGCAAAAATGCATTTTACGGTCATATTCCAACAAGTAGTATAACTTGGATAATTACAAAAACAAGGAGGGAACCAGGATATTCATGCAGAAATGTTTACCTGGTTGTACAATATAAGATATATGATCATATTCATTCGAAATAGAGGATTGTCCTTCCTCTAACTGGATTGTTTCAACAAATGCACGTGGGTCCACTGCAAGTGATACATAATCCCATTCATCAACCCAATCCATTGATTCACACTCATCCCACTCACAACTACTGCAAGGCCCACAAAAGCAAGCAAGTTTCTGCGTCCTTATTTAAAATAAGGGGTTGTTTGAGATTCAAACTGAATGAAATCCACGAGTGCCTTGCAAAGTAATACAACTATAAGAACGCAATCGATCTATATCAACCACATGCTAGAAATTTCTAACAACATGTCCTCTACCTGTTTGTCTATGCTTCTACGTGGTTCGATCTAAAATTTTTGCAGAGCACCATTGAACTATGGATTCTGCATCCCGAATATGAGGGTTTGTCATGAACCTCATCTCCTCCCTTCGTAGGGAAGCTTTGAGACATTCTCCAGCCCCATCATGCTCTCCCTTTCCATGGCCGGTCTCAAAATAGTTCCATATATGTCGCACATCGTAAGTCTTGTGAAAAATACTCAACCACTGGAATACACTTGCATTTTTGAACTAGCCTGCACAACCATCTGACCATATTAAATGGTCATCCATCTGTATACCTCTCTCCTTCAGCTGATCATAGAAAATTATGAAGCAATGCTGCACATAATGCAGGTCGTGGAACCTCTCGTCACTGATGTAGAAGTTGGTCTCTTTCAATATTATCCTTATGTCATTGCTACTCTCTGGCACATGCCTATATGTGATATGGACCATTATGCTAACTTGGTATGAATGCTAGTATTGACTTTGAATCTTATTCTGTGGCTGCAGGGTATAGTTTTCAACAAACTCCACAACCGACAATATTGTGCCATTGGGAAAGGTGTCCCTGCACTGTTTGTACCGATTCATCCTATCATCGTGCTACATTGACATGTTGTACATACTGCTCGGTCTTTTGGTAGAATTCCTTCATGAAATTGCAAATTTGTACCTGGTGCCACAAAACCAAGGGCATTAATACAATGTGACATTTTCAATCTGAATATATATGTACAAATTCAACATGTATAGTATAAAAGTATGCAAACTTAGATTACATGTGACTTCACCCATGCAATTTTTTTTCTTTCCTTTGCACTATCTACTTGATATGTTATGTACTTGAAGTTCTGCATTTCTATTGACATCCTACCAAATTCGCACTCCTCGGTTTCATGGATGCATCAACTCAATAATGCAAATCCACTGCACCTGGAACATGTCCCATATAAACATGATCTTTTATAATATTTTTGTCCTTCAGGTCTTGGACACATTATGCTATGTATAAATTCTCTGGATGCATTCGATGGTTGTAACGATGGGCACTCTTGCACAATGTTAGTATGCAAATCACAAAATATATGTCCACATGTATCATAATAGTACTCAAATTCTACATGGTATCTATAGCAACATGTGTTGTGATCAATGCAAATTCTAACATACCAGGGTTTACATTTTTCAAAGGACCTTTTGCCCAAGTTCAATTGTGTGTGCTCATTCTTGAACCTCTCATAGAGTTCCATTTTTGTCGTGTCAATGAAGTGCTTGACATGGGGTTCACACCCCTTAACACATTTTCTCAGCTTTAACACATCTCTTTGATTCGATGACAGTCTAGTGTTATCATGCCAACACTTTTGTACTAGTTCTTTAACAATATCAATAAGCTTCATGTCTGTACGAGGTAACCTACCAACAAAGGCCCAATAATATTTTTGTCCTGGGGTCTCAAGTTCTTCTCTAATAGCAGAATACTTTTGAAGAGTATTTCTATCCACTTTAAATATTTTACATGTGTGTGATAGCAGGTGACGTTGCCTTATGGATTTGTCTACAATCGATTCCGATAGTACATGATGGGCCGCATTAAAATATTTTGTACGAGAAGTTTTTCCAATCAAATTAAATGCAGACTGTATATTTCTAACAACATGATTGTTGGCCTCTGAACTTCTAACTACCTTTATGCCCAAAATTCTCCTAACATGCCCTAGACAATGTGATTTTAACAAAGCAAGAAACAATTGACATTTTGCTGCATCGTTTTTGGATTCAAAAAATTCTTTGATTATCGCTCTACAATGGAAATCAATAGTGCATTTGGGAAACTTACCTTCAAGTCTTGAAAATGAACTTTCATCCACATGAATATGTCTAGGAGTTCTTCGTCATATGCTTGATAGTCGAGGAAAGGGAGTAGGAAATGAATTACGAGTCTCATCACCAGTTTGTTGTGGCCCTTCATTCACATTTTGGTCCTGCAAGGGAGTGTGTTCGACATTTGCTCTTCTTGAGGAGGTTTCCAATTAACAACTTGTTCAACATCCATCCCTTCATACTCTACATCAATAAATATTTGATTTTATTCAACCACTTCGTCATTGCTTGTTGATGGATCTAAGGCACTAACATTTTGATGTCTACGATTTTCCATGTACAACCTGGCATTTTCTGTTATCTCATGGGCCTTTTCAGGGGGTGGCTCCATCCTTCTAAACTTTCTTTTATTATTATTTATGTCGCCCATATTCAATACATTTTTTAACAAAACAAAAATATCACCCCTGCAACAATGAACAACAAATAAGATATTAAAACTCGATGTGCATGATTATTAAAACTCGATGTAGCAATTGATTATGTACAACAACACCTAGTGAGAATGTTCTCATATAATCTTAAAAGCTATTGAGAATGCCCTAACTATAACAACAACATCACCTCTAGGAACTCAATTGGATGGTATTGGATTGTATTGGATGGTGGTATGGGATGTTAGTAGGAGCACATTCCCTACAAAAGGAGAAGCTCCTACTCACTTCATTTTCATGTTTTGGATGAAGGAAAATAGCCCCAAAATATTAAGAGTTTTCAATTCTTTAGGTGTTTGTGTGAGTTTTTGTAGTGAAATCATGAGGAATTCAACAAATGTTTGTGTACTAGATGGAGTTATGTGATTATGAAAGGTTATTGGTGGTGATGCAATCAAGGTTTTTTGGTTATCTTCATGAAAGGTTGAAAGCATTGCTTGGTGCATGTTGTATTTTTTTTGTGGTAATATGTTTTTATTGTCTATGTTGAAGATTAAGAAGACTAAAATACATCTATCATACAATTCATGAGGAAAAAATAAAATAGAGACAATTCAAACAAAGTGAATGAAGACTAAAATACATTTAACAAGAGGAAGAGGTCACCATACCTCAAGGATTATGATTTCTCTTTGCTTCAAATGTAAAATTCTCTTTTGATGTATCCACTATATGTAAGAAGAGTTCAAGTATGTCCAAGCAACATGAGAATTCAATCCAAGGAGCCAAATAGAGTCCAACTGTTGTGTATTCAATCAAAGGAGCCAAACAGAGCCCAACTGGTGTGTATTCAATCCAAAGAGCCAAATAGAGCCCCAACTGTTGTGTATTCTATCAAAATTGTCAAAGAAACACCAAATGATGTGTGAATTCAATCCTAAATGCAAATGGTTGTCGGACTATGCGTGAAAACAACGAAAAACATGCGTGGAATGAGAGAAAAAAGTGCGGGAGAAGAGCACGGGTTGTTTTATGAATTTTATGCTCAGGAGGGATGCGCACATGCTACTAGCGTGTGCACGTTGGTAGAGTGTGCATGCCCCTGTTGAACTATGCATAGTTCGGTGGGTAACGTTTACTTCATTTATTTCCCAATAAATTGATATGTGTCGGTTTATTCCTATAGCCCCTCCCCCATTAAGGCCTTTAGGCCCTCTTCTAGACCATAATCCCTAAGTGCATAAGTCCTTCTAGGTGTTTTGGGGTTAGGGTTATAAGGATTGTAGGTTAGGAGTTAAAGGTTATAGGGATTGTAGAGATGTTATGGGGTTAAATGTTATATAAAAATAAAAATCTACCAATCTTCATCATCATAAGGAGCTTCGATAATTTTGGATATAAGGAGCTTCTTTGATTTTGTTGAATCATTACTAATGTGAGATGATGATGAGGAGGAAGAAGAAGATGATGAAGAGGAAGAGGGTGATGAGGAAGATGATGATGATGAAGATGATGATGAGGAATAGGGTGATGACGATGACGATGATGAAGAGAATGATGATTATGATAAAGAAGATGATGGATGATGATAAGATTGTGATGATGATGATGATGATGATGATGAAGATGAAGATGATGACGATGATGATGATGATGATGATGATGATGATGATGATGATGATGATGATGATGATGAAGATGATGATGATGATGATGATGGATATGATGAAGATGATGGTGATGACGACGACAACAATAATGATGAAGATGACGATGATGATCATGATGAAGAAGATGATGATGATGGAGATGTTGATGAGGAAGAGGGAGATGACAATGATGATGAAGATGAAGAGGACAATGATGATGATGATGATGATGATGAATATGATGTTGATGGTGATGGTGATGATGATGATGGAGATGATGGTGATGAAGATGACGATGATCATGGTATTCATCATCATCATCATCATCTTCATCATCATCATCTTCATCATCATCATCATCATCTTCATGGTCT
>BSBM01000070.1:6345000-6347500 GCA_027924585.1 Larix kaempferi
TCATCTTCATCATCATCAGCACCACCACCATCATCTTCATCATCATCATCATTACCCTCTTCCTCCTCATCATCATCATCATCGTCATCATCATCATCGTCATCATCATCATCATGATCATCATCATCGTCATCGTCATCGTCATCATCATCATCATCTCACACTAGTAATGATTCAACAAAATTAGAGAAGCTCCTTATGTTGATGAAGACGATGGAGATGATGATGATGAAGACAATGATGAGGAAGAGGGTGATGATGATGAAGATGAAGATGACAATGATGATGAATATGACGACGTTGATTATTATGATCATGATGATGTTGAAGAGGGTGATGATGATGAATGCGATGAAGATGATGGTGATGACAATGATGATGATGAATATTAGGAAGAGGATGAAGATCATGATGAAGATCATGATGAGGAATAGGGTGATGACGACGACGATGATGATGATGCTAAAGATAATGATGATGATGATGATGATGATGATGATGATGATGAAGATAATGATGATGATGATGATGATGATGATGATGATGATGATGATGATGAAGAGGATAGATGATGATGATGAAGAGGATAGATGATGATGAAGAGGGTGATGATGATGAAGATATCGATGATGATGATGATGATGATGATGATGACTAAGAGGGTGATGACGATGAGCATGATGACGATGACCATGATGATGATGATGATGAAGATGACGAAGATGATGACGATGATGATGATGATGATGAAGATGACGAAGATGATGACGATGATGATGATGATGATGACGAAGATGAGGACAACAATGATGATGACGATAATGATGAATATGATGATGATGATGATGATGAATATGATGATGATGATGATGATGATGAAGACTATGATCATTTTTTTTGTCGTCATCACCATCATATTCATGGTCTTCATCATCATCATCATCATCATCATCATCATCATCACCATCTTAACATCATCCCTCATCTTCATTATCATCATCATCATCATCTTCATCATCATCATCGTCACCACCATCTTCCTCATAATCATATTCATCATCATCATCATAATCATCATCATCGTCATCATCATCATCATCATCATCATCATCATCATCTTCATCTTCGTCATCATCATCATCAGCATCATCATCATCATCAACTTCTTCTTATTCTTCATAATCATCATCACTATCTTCATCTTCATTATCATCATCATCAGCAGCAGCAGCAACAACATATTCATCATCATCACCATCTTCATCATCCTCATCATCCTCATCTTCATCATCATCATCATCTACATCATCATCATCTTCATTGTCATCAGCATCTTCAATATCATCATCATCGTCGTCATCATCATCACCCTCTTCATCATCATCATCATCATCATCATCATCATTATCATCATCATCGTCATCACCATCTTCATCATCATCATCATCATCTTCATCACCATCATCGTCATCACCATCGTCATCATCACCATCTTTATCTTCATCATCATCATAGTTTCCATCGTCATCACCACCATCATCATCATCTTTATCATCATCGTCATCATCATCTTCATCATCATCCTCATCCTCATCTTCATCTTCATCATCATTGTCATCTCCCTCTTCCTTGTCAACATCTCCATCATCATCATCTTCTTCATCATCATCATTTTAGTCATCTTCATCATCATCTTTGTCGTCGTCATCATCATCATCTTAATCATCCTCATCATCATCATCATCATCATCTTCATCATATTCATCATCATCATCGTCATCATCACCATCTTATCATCATCCCTCATCTTCATTATCATCATCATCGTCATCTTCATCATCATCATTATCATCACCGTCTTCCTCATCATCATCATCATCATCATCTTTGTCATCATCATCATCTTCATCATCATCATCATCATCAACTTCTTATTCTTCATCATCATCATCATCACCATCTTCATCTTCATTATCATCATCATCAACAACAGCAGCAGCAACATATTCATCATCATCACCATCCTCGTCATCCTCATCTTCTTCATCATCATCATCATTATCATATTCATCATCATCATCATATTCATCATTATCATCTTCATCATCATCACCATCTTCATTATCATCATCATCATCATCATCATCATCACCCTCTTCCTCCTCCTCCTCCTTCTCCTCCTCATCGTCATCATAATCATCATCATCATCATCGTCATCACCATCATCATCATCTTCATCATCATCGTCGTCATCACCATCTTCATCATCATCGTCGTCATCACCATCTTCATCATCATCATCATCATCATTGTTGTTTCCGTCATCACCACCACCATCATCATCTTCATCATCATCGTCATCATTATCTTCATCATCATCATCACCATCAGCACCATCATCATCATCATCAGCAGCAGCAGTAGGATCTTCATCATGATCTTCATCATCATCATCATCATCATCAACAACAACAACATCATCATCATCTTCATCATCTT